>CANDYM010000068.1:0-80348 GCA_947397865.1 Polietes domitor
ATTTTATGCGTTTTTTTTTTTAAAAAAAGTTATCAAGCTCTTAAAAAATCACCCTTTAGTACATATTCATGGTGCAAACGTATGTCTGATAGTTTCCTGGGACGAATGATTGATATGAATTTCGGCAGAAATGTTATTTATACGCATCCAGGAACCTGCCCTGAAAATAAACAATTAATTATACTTACTTCCACGTGTATGTATGTCAGCCTACACAAACCACCCAAAAGTATGACGTACATACATGAGTATAACATAAGTTGTCATCATTATGATTTCCTCGGAAATAAATTCCCTAAGTGGCTATTGCTAATTTCGAAAATTCGTTTAGATTAGGAAATTATGTTATTTTAATAATGATGACATCTTCAATTTCCCAGCTTTTCGTGGAAACACACACAACTAATAATAAATCTAAATATTATTTGTTCGCTTGTCTTTTAACGAGCATAAACGGTCTTTAGTATGCTTTTCACACAACACTAAACAGTCCATGTACAGGCTACACAGTCCACAACTTAGTTCTACAGTAGAAGGATAATATACAAATCACATTCCGCTGACATATTGATCTGATTCTCAATATTTAATTTTTATTTATTTTTATACCCTCCACCTCCAGTAGCACCTTGAAATATTTAACGGAGACCCCATAAAGTGTATCCTGGTAAAATTCTAAGACGATTTAGCCATGTCCGTCTGTCTGTTGAAAGCACACCAGCTTCCGAACGAAATGAGCTTGGCGGTTGACATTCTCCGTAAATGTGTCTTATGGTTGCAGATCTGTTGTGATTGAAAGTGGGCGAAATCGGCCCAGAGGGAAATTTTTTTCCCTAACAATGACTGAAAATACCTATAATATTTAGATAATTTAAGGAATTTTTTTGAAAATATATGATACACTCCACTTTCAAACCGAATACAATTCAACTCGGTAAAAAAATAAAAACGGGAAGAATTTTTGTATGTTTCCTAATCATAGGCTAATATGACCTGGTTCGATTTGTCAAATCGATAAGAATATTTGTATCGGGGCTATATCCAAACATGGAAAAATGTGATTAACTTTCACAATAAGTTCTTCCAGTTCAAATATAAGGTGTTATGCTCACTTTGAAGAAATTCGGTGAAAATTCGTGGTTTCTGGGGCGGAAAAGTTCAATCGGGAGCGAAATATGTATGGGAGCTATATATAAATCTGAACCGATCTAACACATTTTTACCGCAGGATTTTCTAGTTGAAATATAAAATGTCTTGCCAATTTTGAAGAAAATCTCTTGTAATATGTGGTATCTAGAGCGAAAAGAGTCAAATCGGGAGTGAAATTCGTATGGGAGCTATATGTAAATCTGAACCGATCAGAACCCATTTTCACTATGAGTGTTTCTAGGACAAATGTAATATATTTAGCCTAATTTAAAGAGGATCTGTTAAAATATGTGGTTTCAGGAACGGAAAAAGTCAAATCGGGAGCGAAATTTGTATGGGAGCTATATATAAATCTGAACCGATCTAACACATTTTTACCGCAGGTGTTTCTAGTTGAAATATAAGATGTTTTGCCAATTTTGAAGAAAATCTGTTGTAATATGTGGTATCTAGAGTGAAAAGAGTCAAATCGGGAGTGAAATTCGTATGGGAGCTATATGTAAATCTGAACTGATCTGACCATTTTCACTATGGGTGTTTCTAGGACAAATATAAGATGTTGTGCCAAATCTGAGGACAATCTGATACAATATGTGGTTTCTAGAGCGGCAAAAGTCAAATCGGGAGCGAAATTTTTACGGGAGCTATATATAAATCTGAACCGATCTGACCCATTTTACCACAGGTGTTTCTAGTTGAAATATAAGATGTTTAGCCAATTTTGAAGAAAATCTGTTGTTATATGCGGTATCTAGAGTGAAAAGAGTCAAATCGGGAGTGAAATTCGTATGGGGGCTATATCTAAATCTGAACCGATTTTTTTCAAATTAAATAGCGTTCGTTCTTATCCCGAAAAACTTCGTTGTGCAAAGTTTCATTTGGTTCTGTCTACAATTGCGACCTGTATCGTGATTACAAGAATAGATGGACGGACAGACAGACAGACAGACGGACATTGCTAAATCGATTCAAAAAGTGATTCTAAGTCGATCGGTATAATTAACAATGGGTCTATCTCTCTTCCTTTTAGGTGTTACAAACAAATGCACAAAGACATACTACTCTCGTGGAGTGTATAAAGATATCCCCATTCGCTCCATTCTCCGCCCAAATGTACAAATTTCGAAAAAAACACACCGAATACATACACCGAAATTCATGATATCAACTTCAGCGGTTTGGAAGGTCCCACTATTATCCTCATTTTTTTTTTTCAATTATATCCCTTAAAAGTATGAATTTCGAAAAATCCCTCTATTTCACGTGTCTATGCAATTAGCGAATTTCACGATTCTAGCTGTTGTCGTATCATTGGTACCATATTTTATCCCTTTCTGTCCCATTTCGCCCGCTAAAACTTTTATTTTCTTTGTGGTGCATCCAAGCTACAAGTCCTACATGTCCGCAACAAATTCATGATTCTACCATTTCTTGTCGTAAAAGCAACAAAATATAGTACGAATTTGAAAAAAAAAAAATACGTTGCTCAGAGGAATGTATACTCCGAATTCCATGATACTATCTGCGGCCATTTTGTTGGTACCATTTTTATCCCCTTTTTCTCATTTTACTCCTTAAAAGTACGACTTTCGAAGTAGTTTTTTAGTTGGTACGATTTTTATCCCCTGTACCAATTGTATCCCTTGAAAGTGCGAGTTTGGAAAAACCTTTTAATTGTGGTGTCTACGCAGTCAGAGGAATGTATACTCCAAATTTCATGACTCTAGCTGGCGCTCATTTGGTTGGTACTATTTTTATCTCCATTTTCATTTTAACCCCAAAAAGTACGATTTTCGGAAATCTATACGTGTCTATGCAATTAGAGGGATGTAAACACCGAATTTCATCATTGTAGCCTTTTAGTTGGTACCATTTGTATCCCTCTGTTCCCATTGAATCCCTTGAAAGTACGAATTTGGAAAAACCTTTTTTCGTGTCTACGCAGTCAAAGGAATGTATACAGTACATTTCATGGTTCTAGCTGCATCCATTTGTTTGGAACAATTTTTATCCCCTCTTTCCATTTTACACCCTAAAAGTACGAATTTCGAAAATTTCCTTTATTTTATGTGTGTACGCAATCAGAGGAATATATACACCGAATTTCATTATTCTAGGTGCAGCCGTTTGGTTGGTACTATTTTTATCCCTCTATCCCCATTTAACCCCAAAAAGTACGAATTTGGAAAAAAATACTTTTATATTCTGTATCTACTCTATTGAAGGAATATACACGCCAAATTTCGTGTTTCTATCTGTTGTCGGTTTATAGGTACCATTTTTATCCCTTTTTGTCCCATTTCGCCCCCTACAAATAAAAATCACTCTATGGTGCCCTTTTATGGTATAAAGGGAATGCGAATTGCAAATATCAAGTAAATACAAGCTAATATGTTCAAAAAATATGCTGAAATACTCTAAATATTAGGGGTATTTTAAGTCCGATTTCGCCCACTTTCAATCCCAACCGATCTGCAACCATTAGACTTATTTAGGGAAAATTTGAACATCCTAGCTCATTTCGTTCGGCCGCTAACGTGCTTTCAACAGACAGACAGACAGACGGACAGACGGACATGGCTATATCGTCTTAGAATTTTACCACGACCCAAAATATATATACTTTATGGGGTCTCCGATGAATATTTTAAGGTGTTACAGACGGAATGATAAAGTGAATATATCCCCATCCTGGAGGTGGAGGGTATAAAAAGATTTAGCGGGTAAATTGGGACAAAAAGGGATAAAATTGGTACCATAAATAGATGGATTTTTCAAAATTCATACTTTTTAAGGAATCCAATTGGAATATAGAAATAAAAATGGTACCTACCAAACCGCTGAAGTTGGAATTATGAAATTCGGTGTGTACATTCATCTGACTGTGAAGATGCGAAATAAAAAGGATTTTTCGAAATGTTTACTTTTAGACAGAAAATGGGGCGAATGGGGATTAACAAGGTACCGACCAAATGTCTGCAGCTATAATAATGAAATTTAGTGTGTAGACTTCCCCCACTGCGGTGACGCGAAAAATAAAGAGATCTTTCGATATTCGTAGCATGAGGATCTAAATGGAATTAAATTTGGCTACAATCAAACGACTGTAGCATCGAATTTACTCTGAAACATATTGGATATTCAATATTAGAACATTTCCTATCAAAATAGTACAGACATTTAGACTGTAGATGGAATCAAGAAATTGCAAAAGGGGATAATTGGGCTTGAGGGAAATTGTTTCTACCTAATAATATTTCGGACACATTTTTGAAGATTTCTGACTAAAATTTATATATAATAGAGGACAATTAATATTATAATAATGAAGAATCACAATTTTCCTAATATGGTAGTGCACTTGTATGTAATGTCGACAGCCTCTAATCTAGCGATAATTCTGTGATATGCACTCATTGGTGGTGGGTCAGATTCGGCCCCACCGCACTTAACACCTCTTTTCTTGTTATTCATAAAACTAGAAAATCAAATTTTAATAACTATGTCTTATTAAGTTCGCTGAAAGTAGAAAACTATTAAACTGAGCCAAAATCGAGAAAACTCGACAATGGGTGGACATGTGACGAGTAAATTTATTACAATAAATTCGAGCATGGATTTTACTTAGGATTAGGAAGTCTATATATCTGATTGTATATCCCTGCTACTCTAGTACTATTTTAGCACTTCTTTGTGTTGCAGTAAACAGGAATTTTATATCGAATATCGGTTCTATGTGGCCCAGTGTTGCATGACATTATAGTAAAGTTTATCGCCATACTTACATGTACATATTGTCAATGTTCAGCTAAGAACGGAGTAATAACAATACACTACTTATGAACATGCTGCGTTAAGTGAATGTTGCAACAGCATTTGGCCAATGACCATGAGCATGTTAGTTAGAATTATATCCTTAGTTTTTTTTCTGATCACAAAGACAAATATTTAATTAATTTTAATTAAATGTAATCCTAACATTGTTCCCAATGCCATATGATAAGAATCTTCAGAAAGGGGGTAACTTTTGCGCTTGTTTTTTTGTTTACTCTACCAGAATCCATTGGTCGCAACTTATTATTTCGAAAATTGTTTGATTTGGTTGTACAGTGTAATTAATTGTGTATGGTTGTCGTATGATTGTTATTAATTCGAAATTTGTGTATGTAGGTGCAACTAAATGTATGTGTGTTTTTATGCCCGGACGTATGATTGATATGAATTTCGATTGAAATATTATTCATATGCTTCCAGGAACATGACAAAATAAACAATTAGTTAGTTAAACATAAAAATATTCTGCCATCCCACAAAAAAAAACATGCATAACGACCAGGAAAGTATGACGTAAATACATTAATCCGGGTTGCAGCTTATGTAGATTTGAAAAGGTATTTCCCAGTCAGCCCGCGGAAATAAAGTTTGAATTGTTTAATGTTTATTTGCATCATATTTCTTCGCTGGTTCTAGCCTTGAAAATACCCCTAAAAATTGTGTTTTTCCAGAGTAATTTTTTGCATTGCAATATTCTCAAATTTTTTACTAAATTGATAGTCCCTTGAAAGCACATTAAATAAAAATTTTTATTCTATTACTAGAATATTATTTTATAGTGGCAAATGAAAACTTACACAAAAAGATAATCTTCAGGAGAATTGATTGATTTTTTCTGTTAATTTTTCATTAAATAAATAAATAATAAGTAAATAATTGTTTTTACAATATGTAGTCAACAAATACGAGCATTTATTTATCACTTTGAAAACCCAAAAAATACTATATAAAGGGTTTTCCAATGGGTACTTGACAACTTGTTTATTCACTGTTATTTCACTGGTCATCTAATTGTTACTTTCCTTTTTATACCCTCCACCTCCAGAGGGTATATTCACTTTGTCATTCCGTTTGTAACACCTTGAAATATTCAACGGAGACCCCCTAAAGTGCTTTCAACAGACAGACAGACAGACAGACGGGCATGGCTAAATCGTCATAGAATTTTACCAGGATACTGAATATATTCCTGGTAACATTCTATGACGATTTAGCCATGCCCGTCTGTCCGTCTGCCTGTTGAAAGGAGGTTCAAATTTTCCCTAAATGTGTCTTATGGTTGCAGATCGGTTGGGATTGAAAGTGGGCGAAATCGGCCCAGAGGGATAACATTTTCCCTAACAAGGACTGAAAATACCCTTAATATTTTGATTATTTAAACAATTTTTTTGAAAATTTATGATTTTTATACACTTTAAATTTGTTTCGTACCTTCCTCCAGTAACGTGATAAAAATGGTACCAATTAAACGGTTGCAGTTAGAATAGTGAAATTCGGTGTGTATATTGCTGTGACTGTGTAGACATCCATTAGGATCAAAACGGGATAAAATTGGTACATGCAAGTGGCTGTAGCTAGAATCATGAAATTCAGTCTCGTCTGTCTTCGCAAACACGCACAGATGTCTTTTGAATTTCAATTGACATTTTTTGAATTTCAAATGGAATTTGTGAATTTCAAATGATATTTTTTGAATTTCAATTGATATTTTTGAATTTCAAGTGATGTCTTTTGAATTACAATTGAAAAAGGTGTAGTAACGTGTAATCACCAAAAAAGATTTAGCGAGTGAAATGGGACAAAAGGGATAAAAATAGTACCAATGATACGACAACAGCCAGAAACATGAAATTCGGTGTGTACAAGAGTTTTTTCGAAATTTGTACTTTTAAGGGATACAATTGGAAAAGAGGGATAAAAATGGTACCAACCAAACCGCTGAAGTTAAAATCATGAAATTCGGTGTATGTATTTATCTGACTGTGTAGTCGCGAAACATAAAGCAGTTTTTCGAAATTTGTACTTTTAGGCGGAAAATGGGGTCAAAGGGATAAAAATGGTACCAATCAAACGGTTGCAGTTAGAATAGTGAAATTCGGTGTGTACATTGCTGTGACTGCGTAGACACGCAAAATAAAGATATCTTTCGATATTCGTACCTTTAGGATTAAAACGGGATAAAATTAGTACCACGCAAACGACTGTAGCTAGAATCATGGTATTCGGTGGTTACACTCGTCTTCGTAGGCACGCACAATATAAGTATTTCACTAAAATCGTACTTTTATGGTCAAACGGATATACCTAAAATCATGACATTAGATGTGCTTATTCCAATATGAACGCGAAACATAACGGATCTTTGAAATTTGTACTTTTCTTATCAAAATGATACAGTCACTCTGTTTGTTGCTGAATCAGGAAATTGCAAATGGCAGAAATCGGCCCTGAGGGAAACTGTTTCTCTCTAATGACTGACAGTACACCTAATATTGAGAGTACATTTTTGAAGATTGCTCCTTCACGTTCACTTTTTGAGTACAATTGCAGTACTATATATATAGTAGTAGACTATTTATATTATAATAATGAAGCAATGAAATTTATTTAAAACAGTATGCAATTTTCAGTATCACAATTTTCAAAATATGTTCTTTGGGCCATATTTTTTTGTCGACAATAACGATCGTCACCTTACTGTGAATGGCGGTCGATATCGCGCCATGATTACCGATTAGTTTTGGCCCGAATTGGAAAATATGGACTTGGACGACATGTGGTTTCAACAGGATGGTGACACAAGCCACAAAGTACACGTTTTAATCGTGGTGGGTCTCCACCACCATTATTGTAGGACTTTATTAAGAGTTCAATCACAAATCCTACCTGAGTGTGTTCACATTTGCTGAGAAGGTCAAATGCTTTGAAGAAGATGGCACAAATTTAACGCCGGTGCACCGGAAGGAAAAAAGATGTGTTTGTCCAAATTCAGACATGTTCAAAAAGGATATTTTTACAATATTCATTACAACCAAACTATATTTAGCACAAACATAGTTTTGGCGTCATAATAAAGCTAAGAAACCACAATTTTGATTATGAACCACTGTGCGGTGTACAATATGTATTATGTTAAATTATTGGTAAGGAAATGTCCTTCAAAAATATTATTATTTCCCCGAAGTTTGTATGTATTAGTGCACATTGATTCATGTCCCGCATAACATCTTAAAATATCAATAAGACCGTAATAGTACAGTGTCCTTTGTTAAGTTATCTTCTATCTCTTTTTCAAGCAACCCCCACCCTTCCACAACCAATACACTTTTATCATCTGCGAGTATATACTCCTTTGGAATTCTTAATAAATCTATGCAAACAATAAAACATTTTAACAAGAAAAAAGTTTGCATTTCCTTTTACTTACAGAGAAAGTGGTCTAAAAGGAAATTTCCCAAAAATTGTTTACTCCCTTATTGTGTGCATGGTCATACTAAATTCTTAAAACAGAGTATAGCAAGTCGTTGTAGCAAGTTGAATAATAGTTTTTTTCAGAGCAAATATACTTTAGATAAAACCAAATTCAAAAAGTCAATATGAATCAAACGTTTAAGAGTTCTTTCCCAGAACAATTCAGCAGCCGAGAGAGAATTATAGTCGCATTTTCCCAGAGAAACTCACACCTTTTTTTTCGTGCAGATGGAAAAGCACAACCTTTCTATTTATATTCCTGTTCTCTTAACTCATATGTATAATGGTGATAATTAAACTGAAAACATAATTAAACTAATGACTTCAGACGAGAAATAAAATCACAAATATAAAATCCTTCACCGTACTGTAGCCATCACAGAGTGCATTATTACAACTCAAGTGTCAATAACAAAAAATGTACCTGATGTGTATTATTCAGTCACTGAAGCCAAACCATCATGACAAGATACACTATTGAACAGCACGTCAAACGATAAAATTTTATTAAAAAACAAGTAAAAAAGGCGCTAAGTTCGGCCGGGCGGAACTTTATATACACTTTTATTTATCATGTCTACGCAGTCAGAGTATACTCCGAATTTCATGACTCTCGCTGCGGTCATTTGATTGGTACTATTTTTATACCCTTTTATACCTTTTCCGTGTATTTTATTTGTCTATGCAATAAGAGGAATGTACACACCGAATTTCGTGTTTCTAGCTGTTGACGCTTAATGTGTACCATTTTTATCACTTTTTGTCCCGTTTCACCCCCTACGAATAAAAATCAAATGCACGTTTTTGTTATCGGGGGAATGCGCATACCCATTATCAAGTAATTACAAGAAGACATATTGAAAAAAATACTTAAATACTCTAAAATATTAGGGTTCATTACGGGTGTTTTTAGTCCTTGTGAGGGAAAAAATTTTCCCTTTGGGCTGATTTCGCCCAGTTTCAATCCCAACCGATCTACGACTATAAGACGCATTTATGGAAAATTTGCACGTCATAGCCCCTTTCGTTTAGATGCTAGCGTGCTTTCAACAGACGGGCGGAATGACATGTCTAGATCGTCTTAGAATTTTATGACGACCAAGAATATATATACTTTATAGGTTCTTAGGTCGATATTTCAAGGTGTTACAAACGGAATGACAAAGTTAGTATACTCCCATCCTGGAGGTGGAGGGTATAATGAGCAAAAGTGTCTCAATTACTAAAAATGGGAAAATAAATCCGAAAATGCGATTTCAAAAACAAATCGACAGTTGTTCGTATGGTATTCGCTCGTCCGAATCTATGTTGTTGTATCTTCCTTCGCTTGAGTCTGGTCAGACATTTACGAACTTTTTTCGAAATTTTAATTACATATGTTACTTTACAGAAAATTTCTTGAATTTCTGTATTTTTGTTGCTATAAGTGTTGTCATTGCCCAGTAATTACTTTTATTCACTTTATTTTATAAAGGGTGATTTTTTAAGAGCTTGATAACTTTTTTTTTAAAAAAAACGCATAAAATTTGCAAAATCTCATCGGTTCTTTATTTGAAACGTTAGATTGGTCCATGACATTTACTTTTTGAAGATAATTTCATTTAAATGTTGACCGTGGCTGCGTCTTAGGTGGTCCATCCGCTTAGTCCAATTTTGGCATTTCCACGTTTTTGAGTAACAGAGACCCAATTGGTGCGAACGGCGACGAATCGAAAATTGGTGGTCATCATTAACACTGGCCGATACAGCTGCGATATTTTCTTCAGTTCGCACTCTACGTAAGCGTGTTGGTGGTTTAATGTCCAACAATGTAAATTTGGTGCGAAATTTAGTCACAATAGCCCGAATAGCCGCTTCAGTGGGTCGATTAAACTGACCATAAAATGGAAGCGCGCAATGAACTTTCTTAACAGAGCACGCATTTTGATAATAAAATTCAATAATTTGCAAGCGTTGTTTGTAAGACGATTCATGATGAAATGTCAAAGCATACTGAGCATCTTTCTCTTTGACACCATGTCTGAAATCCCACGTGATCTGTCAAATACTAATGCAAGAAAATCCTAACCTCAAAAAAATCACTCTTTATATTCCCATGGATCTCGCCAGACCTTTCTGGACTATTTGTCCAATTTTTCACCTGAGATGTTTCTTTAATTCGTATATTATTATTGCTATAGGCGATGTCATCGCGCCAAATTTACTTTTGTTAATTTTGTTACTTGGGTCTGTCCAGACCTTTCTTGACTCCATTCAATTTCACAAGTCTGAAGTTTTCCGCAGCTAGAAAAAATAGCTTGTGATTAGCTTGGTTATTCTCCTAAATGAATATTAATATGTTTTGCCTGGGTCTATGCAGATCCTTTTTGAATTTTCACAATTCTGGAGTTGTTTGTAGAAAAATCGTGGTAATTGCCCTAATTAAATTTTCTTCATATTTGATCTTCCTGGGTCTGACCAGACCCTCCTTGACTTTTTTAAAGTTCTCAATACTGGAGTTGTCTGCAGAATTTGCTTGAGACTAGACAGACCCTAGTATATTAGATAGGAGGATGTGTTGATTTTAGACAATTTTTGATTTTCAAAAAGAGGTGGAATGCTTTCCTTTCTCAGATATTTTTTTATTTGTTTTAATAAAATTTAGTTTAGCTCAGTAAATCGTCAAAATCAAAGTCGATTTAAAAAAAAAAACTTTTTTTGATATTTTGAACGACTGCTACTAACCCCTTATAATAACCTTAAATTTATGGTATTAGTCGATCGGGCTTATACTTCAAAAATAATAAGGGTACCTTTGAAGATAATTTTAATTTCAATAAAAAAGAAGGCATTAAGTTCTGCCGGGCCGAATCTTATATACCCTCCACCACGGAGTGCATTCCACAGTATTTAGTGATTGTCAGTCGCCATTAGGGCATTTTCAGATACAGACAAAGTGACTGCATTATTTTCATAAGAAAAGTACAAATTTTAATGATATCCATCCAGATTCGCTCCATTCTCCGCCCAAATGTACAAGTTTCGAAAAAATAACTTTTTGTGTCGAGTCGTCATAGTCAGAATGTATACAAAGAATTTAATAATTTCAACTTCAGCGGTTTGGTAGGTCCCATTTTTATGCATCTTTTTCAATTATATCCCTTAAAAGTACGACTATCGAAAATCTATTTATTTAACGTGTCTATGCAATTAGAGGGATGTACATGTCATTCTAGCTGTAGCCTTTTAGTTGGTACCATTTTTATCCCTCTGCTCCCATTGAATCCCTTGAAAGTACGAATTTGGATTTACTTGAATTTGAATTTAGCTGCATCCATTTGTTTGATACAATTTTTATCCCATTTTTCCATTTTAACCCCAAAAGGTACGAGTTGCGAACAATCCGTTTTTTGCGTGTCTACGCAATCAGAGGAATTTCCCGAATTTCATTATTCTAGGTGCAGCCGTTTGGTTGGTACTATTTTTATCCCTCTATCCCCATTTAACACATTAAAAGTACGAATTTAGAAAAAATACTTTTATGTTATGTATCTACTTTATTAGAGGAATGTACACGCCAAATTTCGTGATTCTATCTGTTGTCGTTTGATAGGTACCATTTTTATCCCTTTCTGCAACCATAGGACACAGGTAGGAAAAATTTGAACCTCCTAGCTCATTTCGTTCGGATGCTAGCGTGCTTTCAACAGTCAGAAGGACAGACGGGCATGGCTATATCGTCTTAGAATTTTCCCACGATCCAGAATATATATACTTTATGGGGTCTCCGATGAATATTTCGAGGTGTTACAAACGGAATGACAAAGTGAATATACCCCCATCCTTAGGTGGAGGGTATAAAAATAAAATTAATTTTTTTTAATTTCAAAAAAAAATTTAGTTATAAATTTTTTTTTTTTGTGATACAATTTCATTTAGTTCGATAAATCGTCAAAAGAAAAACGATTGTTTTCAAAAAAAAAAACACACAGTGATTTGAGGTTTTCAAATTAAATTGAATATAAAATTGGGTCTAACCAGTCTCTGATGTCAGTTATGCCACTGCACATTGATATACATTTAAGGATTAAGTAATTTTACACACATTTCTTTTCTGAGTATATGAGTTTAAAAGGTTCCGTTGTCCGGTTATCATAAATCTTCACGCCTCATTTCATTTATCTTCCCCAAAATCATTTTAAAGCCACTCTTATCCCGCACAACAAATCGATGGTCATCAATTTTAATTGATATCATTTTGTCGGATATTTCCACATCAATTAAAATTAAACGATACAAAGAAATTGGACGAAAAAAGGCTTATGGACGTAGGACGTATGCTTTGATACATTTTAGGCCGTTTTCGGGTTTGTTTACATTCTTTTCATTATCAATTTCCTTCAGTTCAATTCTGTTTTGTTTTGGCCAGAACAACAACAACAACAAGAACTCACCAAAGAAAGTATATTTTCTGTAATTAAAAATATCATTTTTCTGTTTTGTTTTTCGCTGTGAGGCTCACAAAGGCCGGCCTGCTTCTGGGAACGATATTTGTGAATGGCCTTGTCATGTGGAAATTTGTGAGTGGCAAGGCCATCACTTGACGGAAATCAAACAAAAGGACCATATTTTCAGTGGAAAGAGTATGAAACTGAGAGCTTGATGTGGTATTGACAAGATGCCGACAAAAAAAACGAGAAATAAATAAAACAACAAGGCAATCAAAACAAAAGTCTTCAGCATTTTGATTTGTTGCGAAGGGTTTCCATTGTTAACGAGAAATATATATTTATATGTATGTATGTATGTATATAACAAATATATATTTTATATGTACTGTATGTATATAGGAAAACAATGAATGTTCACGTAGATATGATGAAATACTCAGAATCTCGGATATATGGAAAGAGGATAGTTGAAATGATAAGAAATAGTTGTGGACCGGTGATAAATGACTCTTTAATATAGGCGGACGAACACTCCTTGTGTCGCTTTCGTAAAGTCTGATACATAGATAGATTTAAGTCTGATACATAGATGGATTTATTATATCTTCCTGCTGAATTCTCTCACTATAATTTGAATGCTACTTTTCATACACTTCATCATAGGATTTCTTATTTTGTCATTCCGTTTGCAATATGTCGTTTTGAAACGTCAACGTACAAAAGCAACAAATTTTAGGAGAACAAAGAACGGTTTTATTCGCTGTATTTTGTTGCACTCCTCTTCCACAATATCAGCAGAATATGTCTAACCAACACCACTCCTTGGGAGTTATGGTGTCAGATAGAGTATAGGTGAATAGAAGAAGAATTTTTGAGGACGAAAATCAGTAGAACAAATGTAAAATAATAAACACTGTGTGGCCTACCATGCAGGAAATGTTAAAAAATCTTTAAGTACTCTAAATCTAGATCTAGATACGGGCATTTCCGCATTTTTGTATTGATAAAAGTTCTTAAATAGAGAATAGAGCATTGACTTTTACTGTCTAAAATCTTTTAGGGAGTAAAAGGAATAAAAACACAAGTAAAAAACGGCGTTATATACCCTCCACCATGGATTGCATTCCACAGAGGTTGTCGGTTTTCGTAGAAGTGCAGTAATATTACAGGAAAATATAATTTTTTAATATAGGCAAACCAAAACACATACAAATATTGAAAAAATAATTTTATAATTAAATATAATATTTTAATTATTTCAAACCACGCTTATAAGGCAAGGCTACCAGTACGTCAATTCAAAAAATAAATATTCTTATATTTATATTTTCAAAAAGCTTATATACCATAAATATTGGTTGATAGTGGGTTGTTGGTTGTATTTCCATTCTATTTTAATTCCAAAAGTACAAATTTTGAAAATCCATTATCAGACGTACATAGTGCAATATAACCTAACTTTATGATTCAACCAATTTTTTCCGTAAAAGAAAAAGTACGAATTTGGAAAAAAAAACTTTTTAAAAAATTCCATGATTCCAGCTGCGCCCATTTGGTTGGTACAATTTTTACCCCCTTGACGTTTCTACGCAATTAGAATTTCATCATTCTAGCTGTAGTCGTTTAGTTGGTACTATTTTTATTCCTCTGTACCATTTATCCCTTGAAAGTATGACTTTCGAAAAATCCGTCTATGGGTATTTTTAGTCCTTGTGAGGGAAAAAATTTTCCCTTTTGGGCCGATTTCGCCCCGTTTCAATCCCAACCGATCTACGACTATAAGACGCATTTATGGAAAATTTGAACCTTCTAGCTCCTTTCGTTTAGATGCTAGCGTGCTTTCTATAGACGGACAGACGGATGGACGGACTGACATGGCAAGATCGTCTTAGAATTTTAAGACTATCAAGAATATATATACTTTTTAGGGTCTCAGGTCGTTATTTCAAGGTGTTAAAAACGGAATGACAAAGTTAGTATACCCCCATCCTGGAGGTGGAGGGTATAATAAAGGACATGAAACTATACGACTGCAATTATCTGTAACTTTTTCTTTTCGTTATCGCATGCTTCGATGTCACGTTCGACATGGAAAAACAACATTTTTGCTGCTGTGTCCAAAGTCCATGCAGAAATATATTAAAATTTGAGTACAAACGGAGATTTTTATACAATTAAAATAAAAAAATCTTACTGGAAAATAAGAAAATTTTTAACCTTGGTACTTCTTTAAAGTTGGTCACGTTCGACATCAAAAAACATCATCTAAAATTACAACACATTAAATTAAAAAAAATTTTGATTTTTGCTGTGAGAATAAATACATTGGATACTTCAGTTGATTACAAAGATATATATTATCTATAATTTCGTAAAAAGTGCAACTGAAACAACATAAAAACCGTAATGGAAAAAAATGTCACGTTCGACATATCATGACATAAAGTTAAATTACAAAAAAGTATTAATAATTTTTGGATAAAATCAAATCCATTTTTAAGAGACATCAGTGCACAACATTCTAAAATTAGCCACATTGAAATATTGACAGGTTTCGCTGAAATCCAGGTTTGAATTGTTGGCAGCGAAAATGACTTCTGTTTTGGTCACGTGGTTTTTTTAAATTATCTAGAAAACGAAAAATTTCCCAAAATCGACATTAGCACCAATTATACAGTTAATTAAGAGCTATAAGTTAAGCATATGGTCAAAATAAAAAACCGTTATATTTTGACTTTTTTGTCACTTTAAATGTGTACGATGATCACGGTCGACATCATGGAAATGCCCATATTTAAATAATATATTTTTTAGAAAATCTAAAAGGGCAAACAATTGTCATATTATCATCAAATTTGGCAGAAGTTACTTTTTTGGGCAAAGGACGATCGGTATTGAATTTGGAGGAAATCGGTTCAGTTATTTCAGATTTCGATATAGTCCCCATACAAATGTCGCTCCCAATTTGACTTTTTCCGCTCTAGAAACCACATATTGTACCCGATTTTCTTTAAAATGGCACAACATTTTATAATCTAACTAGAAACACCTATGCTGAAAGTGGGTAAGATCGGTTCAGATTTATATACAGCTCCCATTCAAATTTCGCTCCCGATTTGACTTTTAGTGCTCTAGATACCACATATTTTAACAGATCTGTTTCAAATTTGGCAAAATATCTAATGAAACACCCATGGTGAAAATGAGTTCAGATTTATATATAGTTTTATATTTATATTCGCTCCCAGCTTGACTTTTCCCGCAGAATCACCGTATTTTCAGAAAATTTCTTCATATTGAGCATAACACGTTATACTTGAACTGGAATTATACTTGATTGGGAAGCATACAAAAATCCTTCCCGTTTTCAATTTTTTAACGAACTGAATTGTATTCGGATAGAAAGTGGAGTGTATCACATAGTCGGCCCCGCCCGACTTTAGGTTTTCCTTACTTGTTATACCATACAACACTTAGTGGACTAGGGTATTATAAGTTAGTTTTCCGCCAAAAGTTTGTAACACCAAGAAATAATCGAGCTAGACCCACCTTTAAGTATACGGATCGGTTTAGAATCACAAATATCCATATAATTTATACTATTACTGCTCTAGAGCACACATTTTACATTGGATCAGAACAAAATTTTCAGGATCGTGTTATATTTGAACTAGAAACAGTTAACGGGAAAGTGGACCACATGGGTCCATGTTTTGATATAGCCCCCATACAAATATGCCTCCGATTTACAATATTACAGCACTAAAATTCACATTTTACATCGGATCTTGATCAAGTTTCTCACACAATGTTGAATTTAGACTAGAAATACCTATTTTGAAAGTCAGCTATATAGGACCATGTTTTGGAATGGCTAACAGTTTACATTATTATCGCTCTAGAACTCACATCTTACATTTGATCTTGATCAAATTTTGCAGATCATGTTATATTTCAATAAAGAATACATACGTTGAAAGTGATTTATAAGGGCCCTATTATTACCACTTTAGGACCCGAAGTTTATCAGATTTTGCAGATTATATTATATTATAACTAATAATACATAATATGATAGTCAAATATATGGGTCCATATTTTGGTATAACCCGCATACAAATTGGGTCCCAATTTCTACTCTATTGTAGCTCTAGAACCCATATAGTGCATTGGATCTCGATACAATTTTGCAGATCATGTTTCATCATGATTTCATCTAAAAATACTATGAAAGTCAAATATATGTGTTCATACTTTGGTACAACCCAAACTTTGGTACAAACCCATTCTACTCTATTACAGCTCTAGAAACTACATCTTACATCGGATCTTGATCAAATTTTGCAGATCATGATATTTTTTCAACTAGGAATACCTACCGTGAATGAGAACTATATAGGACTATGTTTTGGCACAGATCCCAAGTGTTGTTATAGGCCCCCAACAAATATCCGTCCGATTCATCCTATTAACGCTGTATAATCTGTATACATTGAACCTTGATCAATTTTTCCAATTTTTAAATTTAAAAAAATTTTATTTTATTTTTTTTAATTACAATTATTGTCAAAGGTACCCTTAACATTTTTGAAGTATAGCACATTAGACTACTACCTTAAATTTAAGGAACACAACAATACTGTGAGTATAAAATGGAAAAGTTCGTCCTAAATTTCACATGCATTTTTTATGGGCAGAAGAAAAATCGACGCTGTCGATCATTTGCCGCTGCGGATGTCGACAAGCCATACACATAAGAATATATGTGATTATTTTCTGAGGTGTTTTCAGGAGCGTCCTATATTCATTATGAGGGTGGCCCCAACAATTTTTTTCTCGGTCCAGCCTTATACGTATATTACACTCGTCCTTGTATGTAATATGAGGTTGATGAAATTCGCGAATATAAGAGAAAGGTGAAAGGTCCTCTTATTTCTAAGACTCCAAAAAACATAATCCTTTAATTTCATTCCAAATTTATGATTCATTAAACCCTCCACCTACAGGATGGGGGTATACTAACTTTGTCATTCCGTTTGTAACACCTTGAAATATCGACCTGAGACCCTATAAAGTATATATATTCTTGATCGTCATAAAATTCTAAGACCCTAGACCCTAAGATCTAGCCATGTCCGTCCGTCTGTTGAAAGCACGCAAGCATATAAATGAAAGGAGCTACAACGTTAAAATTTCCCATAAATGCGTCTTATAGTCGTAGATCGGTTGGGATTGAAACGCGGCGAAATCGGTATAAAGGGAAAAAATTTCCCTCACAATGACTAATAAAATAATTTAGAGTATTTAAGCATATTTTTTCAATATGTCTGCTTGTGCTTGCGCATTCCCCCGATAACAAAAACGTGCATAAATAGTGTTTCTTATTTGTAGGGGGTGAAATGGGGCAAAAAAGGTATAAAAATGATACATATTCAACGACAACAGCTAGAAACACGAAATTCGGTGTGTACATTCCTCTAATAGAGTAGATACATAATATAAAAGTATTTTTCCAAATTAGAACTTTTAAGGGGTAAAATGGGAATATGGGATAAAAATGGTACCAACCAAACGGAGAATAACCCTAGAATAATCAAATTCGGTGTATACATTCCTCTGATTGCGTAGACATGTAAAATACACGGATTTTTCAAAATTCGTACTTTTTGGGGTTAAAAGGGAAAAAAGGGGATAAAAATAGTACCAATCAAATGACCGCAGCTAGAGTCATGAAATTTGGAGTATACATTTCTCTGCCTGTGTAGACATGGAAAATAAAGGGATTGTTCGAAATTCGTATTTTTGGGGTCACAATGGAAAAAGGGGATAAAAATAGTACCAACCAAATGACCGCAGCTAGAGTCCTGAAATTCGGAGTATACATTCCTTTGACTACGTAGACATGGAAAATAAAGGGATTTTTCGAAAGGGATACAATGGTACACAGCGATAAAAATAGTACTAACCAAACGACTACAGCTAGAATGATGAAATTCTAATTGGGTAGAAACGTCAAATAAAGAGATTTTAGATAGTCGTACTCTTAAGGGGGTAAAAATGGTACCAACCAAATGGCCGCAGCTGGAATCATGGAATTCGGTGTATATATTCCTTTGACTGCATAGACACGCAAAATAAAAAGTTTTTTCCAAATTCGTACTTTTTCTTTTACGGCAAAAATTGGTTGAGTCATTAAGATAGTTTTTTTTGCACTATGTTCGTCTGATAATGGATTTTCAAAATTTGTACTTTTGGAATTAAAACAGAATGAAAATACAACCAACTGTAGCACCCACTATTTACCAATATTTATGGTATTTAAGCTTTTTGAAAATAAAAAATAGAAGAATAATTATTTTTTGAATTGACGTATTGGTAGCCTTGCCTTATAAGCGTGGTTTGAAATAATTATAATATTATATTTATTTATAAAATTAATTTTTCAATATTTGTATTTGTTTTGGTTTGGCTATATTAAAAAAATTATATTTTCCTGTAATATTACTGCACTTCTACGAAAATCGACATCCTCTGTGGAATGCAATCAATGGTGGAGGGTATATAAAGTTATGCCCGGCCGAACTTAACGCCGTTTTTACTTGTTCTTATATATTTTTGGTAATTTTATTGTGGTCGAGAAATTATACATGTTTTTGAAAATGATTTCCAATTTCACAATATATAATTTATATCTTTTACGGTGTCCACACCTGTTCTAAACTGATATTTTGCGAATAATAGATGCAGGACGAAAAGTAATAAGGGATTGAAATATTATTAAAAAATCGCCAAATGATTTTTTGGCAATGGACCATAATAGTCCTAATTCAGAAAGAAATCTTTAGAGTTAATTTCGAAAGATTTCAGTGAATCTGATTATGAAATCAGAATTGAGCTATCCCCAAGAATGGGTCAACATTTTGTGGTATTGTCCTATAATGATTAATTTCACAATTGTTTATTGTTTCAATAAAAAACCGAATAAAACCCGGTCCGACCGGTGTTTTTATAAAAAGAAAGCCGGACAACACGGTTTTACAAAAACCCGACATTGCAAAAAACCGGGTTTTTGATCCCTCTTAGCCAAACCAAAAACAAATACAAATATTGAAAAAATAATTTTATAAATAAATATAATGCACGTAACCCCGAATTCAATAACGAAATACGTTGGTTTATTACCAATTTATTGTTTCCCTCTCTTAAATTCTATTATTGTAACATTAAGCCTCCAGTACTCTCTTCACATCAACTGCTCTCTTACAACTTTAACTTAACATCCCTCTGTTAAACTTAACATTGACTCTCTCCTCTAACATTCTATGTTTTCTAACAGAAAACATCTTGGGGTTTCTCTTCTTGTTTGCTCTTAAATTTGAATTCGCCTAACACCTGTTGTTGTTTTTGTTTTTCTTTCGTTCCTTCGTTCGTTGATTCAGGGTTCTTGTTGTTGCACACATTTGTTGGGGTTTTTTGTAAATATAATTATGAAACATAAACAATGATAGTTGTTGTGAGTATGTGTATGTGTGAGTACATAGATTGTTTAAACAACTACGACAGCATCACTGCAGCTAGCGCAGTCGGGGCTGTAGCAGACAGTTTATCAACAGCTGTCTATTAAGTTCACACCGTAAACTCAAGTGTAGGCGGGTGTTGTCTAAGTCGTCAGCTGGAAGTTCAAGGCTTAAGGAAACTTGATGGATTTCATTAATTGGCCCAGCATTAAATAAAACATATGTGTGTACATACCTATCCACACTTGCGTAAATAAGTAAAATGGCAGTGGGTTTTTTAAATCGAAATAATTTGATAGCATCTTCATACATTTTTCCAAGTAAATTCTAGCAGAATGAAATCTTTTCAGTAAATTGCAATTGGAAAACTTAAGAACTAAGAGTGAAGTTCAATAAGTTGCTAATTTTAAAATATTAGATAATATAAAAATCGAAAATTAGGCACTTTAATAGAGTATTTTCTTCTTCTCTGATTTTTAATGATCATATCGTTCAGTATTTTGAAATAAAATAATAATCATCAATCAACGAGAAATTGGCGAAGGTCTTCGAATGTTGATGAAATTTGGTGAATGCGTTTTCAATTGCATGATATTATGTCGGAGAAGAAGTTTTAGTTTTTAGAGCAAACAAATCAATTGAAAACAATATTGAAATTAAAAAGCTTCTTTATTTTTTCCATGCTTTATATAAGGTTACTTTCTATATATGTTTGTGTGCCACAAAATTTGAAATCAATTTTTGAAAGCTTTTTTCTCAACCAATTTTGCTCAAATTTTGCACACTTAATCATTTTCGATGACAATACAAGGAAATGGAAAAATTTGACCAATTGGACAAAGGGGCGTGGCACCTCCCATACGAAGTTAAAACCTATTATTGAATATTATCAGTTCTATGACACCTAGAGTGCTGAAATTTTGTGTAAGTGCATCTACCATCAATGTGCGTAGTTCTGCCAAAAATGGGCGGTATTGGAATAGTGGGCGTACCACCTCCCATACGAAGTTAAAACATATTATCGAATAGTGTCAGTTCTATGACACGTATAGTGCTCAAATTTTGTGTAAGTGCATCTAGCATCAATGTGCGTAGTTGCGCCTAAAATGGGCGGTAATGCAAAAGTGGGCGTGGCACCTCCCATATGAAGTTAAAACCAAAATTACACCTACTGTAATTTTGTGTAAGTGCATCTAGCATTAATGTGCGTAGTTGTGACAAAAATGGGCGGTAATGGAAATGTGGGCGTGCCACCTCCCATACGAAGTTAAAACCCATTTTCGAATATATGCCGTTCTATGGCAGATAAAAAACTGAAATTTTGCAGTAATTTTTCCTTCTACAAAAGATAACTAAAAAAGAATTTCTAGGCCCAATAGAATTCTGCTTGCATAAAGCTTGGATTTGAAAATTTTTTTTTTTTTTTGATTTACTAGTTTTATTATTTTCTTAGCGCTTTTCAGTAGTTTTTGAAATGCCAGCAAAAATGTTGTCCATACTTTCTACTGACGATACCACTCTGAATCCTACATCTTTCAAGCAACAAAAATATGATTAGGTATTCTCGGAAATATCCCAAAACTTCAGAGTAATAGAGTAGGCATAGTTTTTAAAATTTTAAAAATAATTTTGTCTAAGTTAATATATTCTCGAAAATGAGTTTCTTATGACAAACTATTCTCTAATTTGGCACACATCTGTGATATAAATATGGAATTTTTCTCTAAAACTTTTCTTAAACCCTCCACTAGGGTATTATTTCTTTGTGTATTTGTTTATAACACCCAAATGGAAAAGATAAAGACCCATCGCTTATTATACAGATCGGCTTAGAATCACTTTCTCAAACTTCACACGCGAAAAGCCAGTTGTTTGCTATCATTTTTATCCGTTTCTATTGATTATTATAGATAGATCTAAAATAGAAATTTTAAAACCTCCTTTAAGATGGCTCACTTGTGCCGATAGCTGAACTCCCTTCACGTGTATTAGTTGTATCCTTTTCTACCCACTTTCAAATAAAAAATTAAACCCAAAGATCACTCGATCTCATGTTTCTAAATGCAGCCGGCCGTTTTATCACATTTTGTTGCTAATTTTACGATTCGAGCTGCAATACTTTAGTTGGTACCATTTTTTATCCCCCTTTGCCCCACTCGCGCCTTAAAAATACATATTTTGAAAAATCCATTTATATTGCGCGTCTACGTGGTCAGAAAAATCTAATCTATTATTCACTATATATATCTAAATAATGCTTAAAGTGATTCAAAAAGCCAGTAAAAAATATGCTTAAACACCCTAATTTTTAGGGATCATTGACGGTTTTTGTATTCCTTGTTAGGGAAGAAAGTTTACCCTTTGGACCGGCTTCGCTCATTTTCAATTCCACACAGCATATTCGTTGGTATCATTTTTATCCCATTTTTCCCCGTTTTCCTACAAGTCTACATATTCAAAGGACACACACAGAATTTTATCCTGTCTTGGGGAAAAAATTTCCCTCTGGACCGATTTCGCCCATTTTCAATATCAAGCGATCTACAACTATTAGACATATTCTTGGAAATTTTGCATGCAGAGATTGAACTCTATACGAATTTTCGGTCTCTGCATGACTCGTCTTGAGTTTCAGCAATGTTTAAACTATTGCACTCTCAGTAGCTCTAAAAAATCTAGATAATTACCCTTCGCTAGGTATTATGTCTTTGCGCATTTGCTTGTAACCCAAAAGGAAACGAGATAAACCTATCGTTTATTATACAGATCGGCTTAGAATCACTTTCTGAGTTGATTCAGCAAAGTCTGTCTGTCTGTCCGTCCGTCCATCTATTCTGTAATCAAAGTACAGGTCGAAATTATTATGCTTACGAAAATTGGCAATATTAAGTTTTGCGTGCTGTGGACGGGCGCTATTTAATTTGAAGCAAATCGGTTCAGATTTAGATATAGCCACCATACTAATTTCGCTCCCGATTTGACGTTTTGCGCACAACATCTTACATTTGAACTGAAAACATTTCTGGTTTAAATGAGTCATTTGATATTTCATATTTATATATAGCTCCCACTCAAATGTCTCTCCCGATTTGACGTTTTCTGCTATCGAAAACATATATTTTAACAGATTTTCTTCAAATTTGGTACAACACCTTATATTTGAACTAAAAAATCTCTGATGAAAATGAGTCAAATCTGTTAAGATTTATATATAACTCCCATACAAATATTACTCCTGCTTTTTCTGCTCTAAAAACTACAAAAATTAACCGATTTTGATCAAGTTGGCACAACACAAAACAATAAAAGATTCCTATAACTTACACTATTACTGCTCTATAATACATATTTTACATGGGATGATGATATAGTATAGCCACCATACAAATGGCCCACCAGTTTACAATACGATCGCTCTACAATCCAAATCTCACATTGGATCTTGATAAAATCATCAGTTCATGTTATATTTCAATAAAGAATAACTATTTACTTTGAAAGCTACACCTGCAAATGGGCCCCATTTTTATTATTACCCCTCTAGAACCCACAGTTTACATCGGAAGCTTATCAAATTTTGGCCCCCATTCTACTATATTACATCTCTAGATGGATCTCGATAAAATATTGCATATCATGTTATATTTCAATAAAGAATACCTACTTTAAAAGTGATCTATAAGGGCCCACTTTTTAATGTAGGGCCCTTACAAATGGGCCTATTTGTATTATCACCCCTCTAGAACCCACAGTTTACACTGTAAACTTTACAGTTTTATCAAATTTTGCAGATTATATTATATTTCAACTAAGAATACATACTATGTAAGTCAAATATATGGGTCCATATTTTGGTATAACTCCCATACAAATTGGGCCCCCATTCTACTCTATTACATCTCTAGAACCCACATCATGCATTGAATCTCGATATAATTTGGCAGATCATATTATATTATAATTATGAATAACTACTTTGAAAGTGATCTGTATGTCAGAAAGTAAACGTCCGACTCACTTAGAACAGAAGATATTCATTGTGATACCACTGGGTTTTACGACCCCCACTGCGCGACTCTCTAAACACTTTATCTTTCAGACGTCTATACAGGCCAAATCGTATAAGTTTTCAAAGAAAGCGGAATCTAACGTAGCTAATCGTTTTCTAGCCAGAGCCAGGCAGCGACAATCATTTGATTTAATGACCATCCTCTGGGCAAGCGCGTCTATAGGGCATTACTCTGTCAGTAAATTTTCGGAAATTTTCACTAGCTAGAGGGTAGATCAACCTCTTAACGTCATTAATTGGTCAGTCCATTTTCGGGTGTCTCTGTCTCCCAGTGTCTAGATCCGCTTAGCTTTAGCTAAGAAGTCCACAGTGGTGCACCTATGCAAACAAGTTCCTGTGGAACCAAGTCGTCAGGTTCACAGTTTACTGGGTTGTTCCTATGTCTCGGCATCCAAATAAAGTAAATATCGAACTGCTTCTTCTGAAGATGGCCAATCCTTGGATGGCAATATGACTATCCTAGTAAATATAGACGCCAACATTGCGCCTCTGCCACTCTCCAACTTCTCTAATAACCACAACTTTGGCTAGGTAAAAATTACACGAGCCTGTGAGCCAGTCCTTAGCAGTGATGATGTAGATGTCCTTCCAATTTGTTTGTCCTTTTGGACTTATCCCTACCGTCTGTTAGTGTTTATTTTGTTCTCATTTCACTTCATTATTCTCCATCCTTCCGGTTGTCTAGTATTCAACTCACCACTGCCTATACCATTTCTTTACAACTCCCAGAGCTGGACACATTATTCTTTCTAGTCGTCCTAAAAGTGTCGTCAACCCATCCTCTGAGCTTCCTTCGTTCACCACCTTTTTGAGTCATACCCACCTCCTGTTAGTCTTTATTTGTTTTTCCGTTCAACCTTCCAATTTCCAGTTTCCATCACTTTTCTCCATCCTTCCGTCTGTCTAGTATCCAGTTCGTCTTGGTCTATGCCCTTCTTTCACACATTATTCTCTCTTTTAACCATTCAGCTGCATTTTAAATATTTTCTCCCCTCTTCACATTAAATGCGTCTTCGTAAACATTAAGACATAAATAATCCTGAACTTAAATTTTCAAATTTTACAATTAAATTATCAAAATCACTCTAATACGAACGACTATTGAATTCTAAACGATTATACATTTTTAATTGCCTGCAATTGAAATGAAATTAACACTTGTGTGAGTGGGCAAGAAGGTGACAAACTTATTTCCATTTGATTAATATTTAATTATAATTTTTCCAACAAACGCAAAATGTGTGAAACACAATTTGTAAAGTTTTCATAAGTTTCCGGCCGACTGAGCAATGAACTGACTAAAGTAGGACATGCTGAAGTGGCCAGCCAAACGATAACACGCAGCGAAAAAAAGTTGCGAAGGATTTCAATAGCACGCGGAAGTTCGAAAAGTGCAGCTGCACGATTTCTACTTCCAGTTGGATGAGTGCACAGTTGACTCTGAAAGTGGGAGGCCATCAGTATTTCAATGGAAAATTTATATCTTTTGTTACACATTTTGGCCAAGTTTATTTCAATTCGTAGAAATGTAACGAATTAAGCACGAATTGGAGCTCTTCTTGAAAGATTGAAAATCGCCAGATTAACCGTACAAAGTTGTTCAATTTGGGTTCTTCGAAGGATTACTTTACCCTGGCCCAGCACAAGGGCTGTCTGTGTGTTATTTCCTAGAATCAAAATAATTTCCACAAGCTGTCCTTTTTCGCTGAAAAATTTATTACCAGCTGGCGGGGGAATACCCAGCTAAAAGTTAATATTGCTAATTAAACTTCAAAAAAGTTCCTGTGTTTCGTTTCGCTTTGTTTTTTTTTGGCATAAAAACGAAACATTTTCAAATATCAGATATTAAAAAGGACAATGACAAAGTTGGCAACGCTTTAGCGTGATAGAAAGAATGTGTAAGAAAGTACGGATGATATACATACATCTGATACATCTATAGGCCAACTAGAGTTAACGGCATTTTTAGTATTTCATTTCCTCATCCTGTTGCCCATTCACAGCACCAAAAATTCCAAAGGATACAATTTTTCGAAAAATTATTTTAAATAACTTTTCTCTTCCTATGATGCCGAGATTAGTGTCAAACTAAAGAGGAGAATTTCTGTTAAAAATAATTGAAACTTTTTGCTTATATCTGCATTAGTTTAGCATTGACAATCACTTAAATTAAGTTTATTTAGTACATTCATATTTTACTTTTTTTAGAGTGAACATTTTAAATGTTTTTAATGCTAAACTAATACAGAGAGAATCATACTATTTTAAGTATTTTTAACACATACTCTCGTTTTGACTTGACAGTAATACCGGTATCATAGGGTGAGAATAAGAATTTGAAATAATTTTTTGAAATATGTCATCCTTTGGAATTTTGTAGTCCTGTGAAGGGGGAAACAGGATGAATAATTGAAAAACTAAAAACGTCAATTAACTCCATTTTGCTATAGTTTCAATTGTATATCACCCAGTTCAAGTTTATTGAGCTTTTTTAAATTGCCGTACGGTGTTATAAATATGACATCCTGCACCGATCACTCTGCCAAAGTCTTAAACCTGACACCCTCAACCAGTGGGCGGTTTTGTGATCTCTATATTAAAACAAGTAAGGAAAGGCTAAAGTCGGGCGGGGCCGACTATATAATACCCTACACCACTCCCTGCGTATGTACCTCGCATTGATTCCTAAACCCAGTTATTTTATGGAATCAATTTTATGTAGTTCATATAAATTATAAAATTACTATAAATTCATCTTTTGTCATATTTAACGAATATGGTTAATAATATGGTAATTGATCCAATTATCCGACAAACAAATACAAATTTTACAGTAGTAATAGGACGAAACGGACCGACATTTCAAAAGGGGGTCTATAACAACATTTTGGGCCTGGTCCAAAACATGGGCCTATATATTTCTCTCACGGTAGGTATTCCTAGTTGAAAAATATCATGATCTGCAAAATTTGATGAAGATCCGATGTAAGATGTAGTTTCTAGAGCTGTAATAGATCAGAATGGGCCCCATTTGGGTTATACGAAAGTATGGACATATGTGCATCTCCCAAACAAGTAAGGAAAGGCTAAAGACGGACGGACTTTCTATCTCATTACAATTCAATTCGGTAAAAAAGTGAAATCGTGAACGATTTTTGCATCCTGCACATGTATGTGTTTGACAAAAAATGGCAAATCGGAAACGACATTTGTATGGGGGTATATTTAAACCTGAAACGATGTGACCCGCTTTCACAATGTATGTTTATTGGTGAAATATAATATGTAAAGTTTGGCCAAAATCGGTTAAACATTCGGGAGCAACATTTGTATGAGGGCTATATCTAAATCTGAACCGATCATACTTTCACCATAGGTGTTTCTAGTTGGATTATAAGATGTTGTGCCAAATTTAAAGAAAATCGGGTGCAAGATGTGGTTTCTAGAGCGGAAAATGTCAAATCGGCAGCGACATTTGTATGGGGGCTATATCTAAATCTGAACCGATCTTACCCACTTTCACCATAGGTTTTTTAAGTTGGATTATAAGACGTTGTGCCAATTTTAAAGAAAAACGGATACAATGTGTGGATTTTAGTGCGGAAAAAGACAAATCGGGAGCGATATTTGTATGGGGGCTATATCTAAATCTGAAACGATCTTACCAAATTTCTGCATAGGTGTTTCTAGTTGGATTATAAGATATTATATCAAATTTAAAGAAAATCGGGTTCAGTATGTGGTTTCTAGAGCGGAAAAAGTAAAATCGGGAGCGACATTTGTATGGGGGCTATATCTAAATCTGAACCGATCTAACCCGCTTTCGCCACAAGTATTTCTAGTTTGATTATAAGGTGTTAAGCCAAATTTGAAGAAAATCGGGTACTATATGTGCTTTATAGGACGGAAAAAGTCAAATCGGGAGCGACATTTGTATGGGGGCTATATCTTAATCTGAACCGATATCCTCCAAATTCAATACCGATGGTCCTTGGCCAGAAAAAATAACTTCTGCCAAGCTTCATGACAAGCGGACAACAATTGCGACCTGTAGAGTGCGGACAAGCTTAGACGAACAGCAGACGGACAGATGGACGGACAGACAGACATCGGTAAATCGATTCAGCTGGTGATTCTAAGCCGATCCGTATACTTAAAGGTGGGTCTAGCTCGATTATTTCTTGGTGTTACAAACATTTGGCGCGAAACTAACTTATAATACCCTAGTCCACGAAGTATAACTAGGTCTTTTATGATCCAATTTTATGTGGCAATTAAGGACTCAAATTAATCTTTGTAGGCAGAAAGGCTGCCCCTTTTTATATAATATCTAAACGCATAACATCTGCTCTCGGCTTTGAGGATACGTCTGGCCTGAGTTGTCCACAGTTGAACTACCGATTACTTTGACTTTGAAAGGTAGAATAACATTCATTAATAACTCCACCTCCAGGACGGGGGTATACTAACTTTGTCATTCCGTATGTAACACCTTGAAATATCGACCTGAGAATCTATAAAGTATATATATTCTTGATCGTCATAAAATTCTAAGACGAGCCCCCCCATGTCCGTCTGTTGAATGCACGCTAACATCTAAACGAACGGAGCTAGGACGTCCAAATATTCCACAAATGCGTTTTATAGTCGTAGATCGGTTGGGATTGAAACTGGACAAAATCGGCCCAAAGGGCAAAAATTTTTCCTCACAAGGACTAAAAATACCCTAGTATTTTAGAATATTTAAGTACATTTTTTTAAAAAGTCAGCTTGTACTTACTTGATTAACAAAAACGTGTACTATTCTTATTCGTACGGGGTGAAATGGGGCAAAAGGAAATGATACCTATCAAACGACAGGTACCTATCAAACGACAACTGCTAGAAACACGAAATTCGGTGTGTACATTCCTCTAATTGAGTAGATATTTTTTACAAATTTGTACTTTTAAGTGGTAAAATGGGAATAGAGGGATAAAAATGGTGCCAACCAAACGACTACACCTAAAATAATGAAATTCGGAATATACATTCCTCTGATTTCGGAGACACGTAAAATATAATAATTTCCCGATATTCGTGTTTTTTGGGGTTAGAATGGAAAAAGGGGTTAAAAATTGTACCAACTTAATGACCGTAGCTAGAGTCATGGAATTCGGACTATACATTCCTCTGACTGCGTAGATACACAAAATAAAAAGATTTTTCCAAATTCGTACTTTCTAGGGATACAATGGGAACAGAGGGATAAAAATGGTTGACCACAACTGGCCGAGCCAGTCATAGTGATAGTCATATGAATGATATTGCGTTCCATTATTAAATGACAACGTTCAACCTTTCCAATAAAACAAGAAATTTGAAAAAATAATTTGTTTTTTTTATATAAAGAGTGATTTTTTTGAGGTTAGGATTTTCATGCATTAGTATTTGACAGATCACGTGGGATTTCAGACTCTGTTAAGAAAGTTCAGAAAGAAAGAAATTGTGTTCAGCGACGAAGCTTATTTTTGGCTCAATGGGTACGTAAATAGGCAGAATTGTCGATTTTGGAGTGAATATCAGCCAGAAGCATTGCAAGAGCTACCAATGCATCCAGAAAAAGTCACAGTTTGGTGCGGTTTATGGGCTGGTGGCATCATTGGACCGTACTTCTTCAAAGATGATGCGAATCGTAACGTAACTGTGAATGGTGAGCGCTACCGTGAGATGATATCCAACTTTTTTTTGTCCAAAATGGAAGAACTGAACTTGGTTGACATGTGGTTTCAACAAGATGGCGCTACATGCCACACAGCTCGCGATTCTATGGCCATTTTGAGGGAAAACTTCGGAGAACAATTCATCTCAAGAAATGGACCGGTAAGTTGGCCACCAAGATCATGCGATTTGACGCCTTTAGACTATTTTTTGTGGGGCTACGTCAAGTCTAAAGTCTACAGAAATAAGCCAGCAACTATTCCAGCTTTGGAAGACAACATTTCCGAAGAAATTCGGGCTATTCCGGCCGAAATGCTCGAAAAAGTTGCCCAAAATTGGACTTTCCGAATGGACCACCTAAGACGCAGCCGCGGTCAACATTTAAATGAAATTATCTTCAAAAAGTAAATGTCATGGACCAATCTAACGTTTCAAATAAAGAACCGATGAGATTTTGCAAATTTTATGCATTTTTTTTAAAAAAAAGTTATCAAGCTCTTAAAAAATCACCCTTTATATAGCCGATTGTAATTTAAAGTTACCCTGTATTTTAAATAGATATGGGATTTTTTACAGAGCATAGACTATGCCTTCTGGAACACTTTTGCATCATTTTCATTTTGCAGGACACCGACGATATTTGAATACCAGAAAATATATTGCCCCTAGAGGTATGATTTACAAAAAAGTATTTACCATTTAGCAATATTATTTCGTCAAATCCTTTTCAAATATCCTTAATTGGGATGTTCTTTGCAGAATTCAGTCAAAAAGAACACAGCGATTGTGATGTAGAATCAATTCCCATCGGCCAAAATACTATAACTTAAGATCTAGCAGACATATCTGAGTTGTTAAAAATATATTGTAGGTAAGAATTATTTTCTTAGGTTTAGTATTATTAGATTAGTGATCGATATAATTGATTTCTATGTGTTTTTGAATGTAAGACATTCGAATGCCAGATATTTCGATCAAGTTTTCCTTCTTTCGAAGAAAATTTGTTGCGTTGGTAAAGAAAAGGTGGTGAACCACACACCATTATACGCCTTATACCTTATACCACCGCCTTATATTCCCCCTTATATCGTGAACTCGGGCCAAAAAGTTATTTTTGAACAAAACGGATAAAAATGTTACTAATGAAGTGAAAACAGAGAGAAGCACGATTTTCGGTTTATACATCTCTCTAATTGCGTAGACTTGTAAAATAAATGGATATTTCAAAAGTCGTACTTTTAAGTGGTTAAGTGGGAAAATATGTATATAAGGCTGAAGTCCGAAAACTCAGCATGGTGAGATTATTTTTCTAGTAGGTAATTTCGAGTAGAACAAGAAACTGTATCTGATATTTCCCAGACACCCACAAAACCTTGAGTTAAATGATAAAAACCGTACCTTTGCACACATATAATCCTGTAACATAGTTGGAAATGAACCGATTTTCTCTTTATCATCGGATTTGAAAAGAAGAAACCTGGAGCTTTTTACAGAAATTAATGAAATATATTAGCTATAGCATTATAACAGCATGTTACAGAGCTAACACACTTATTTAAACATTTTTTTTTTCAATTTTGGCAATGTTTTTGCTTTTTTTGTTTGGTAGCCGTTCAATTTATGAATTTATTTAAATAAAAAATTTAGTAAGGAGTAAAAGACCGCTTCGGTTTTAAAAATCTATTAGTAATTGACTAAGTTATTGAAGTTTTTATATTTATGCAAAAATAAAAATTTTGGTAATTTCATTTCACATCTCTAATTATTTTACGAATTGAAACCCAAATGTAAAAAAGGAGTTAAGTTCGGCCGGGCCGAACTTTATATACTTTCCGCCATGGATTGCATTCCGCAAAGACTATCGATTTTCGTAGAAGTACAGTAACATTACAAGAAAATTTTTTTAATATAGCCAAACCAAAACAAATAAAAATATTGAAAAAAATAATCTTATTAATAAATAAATATAAAATAAACCACGATTATAAGGCAAGGCTACCAATATTTTTATACTATACTAGCAGTACCCGCTGCTTCGCACGCGAAGAAGTCCGTTAGTTGTTAATTTTATCCGTCTCTATTATTTATTTATCTATTTATATAATTTCCCTTTAGTGGATATAGATAAAACTAAAATAGTAATTTGGACACATCCTATTATATAGCACTCACACACAACCAAAGTAATGTGCTTGTCGATATGCACTATTTTAGCTACTTTTATCCGTTGCCAGAGGAATTTACACTCCAAATTTCACGATTGTAGCTACAATACTTTGATTGGTACAATTTGTATCCCATTTTGTCCCACTCACCCCTTATAAGTACAAATTTCGAAAAATCCATTTAGATTTGCGCTACTACGTTGTCAGTGAAATTTACATACCAAATTTCACGACTATAGCTGCAATACTTAAATTGGTACAACTTGTATCCCTTTTGCCCCGCGCACCCCTTGAAAGTAAAAATTTCGAAAAATCCAATTTTACTTCGCTTTTATATGGTCAGAGAAAAATCCATTTAGATTTGCGCTACTACGTTGTCAGTGAAATTTACATACCAAATTTCACGACTATAGCTGCAATACTTAAATTGGTACAACTTGTATCCCTTTTGCCCTGCGTACCCCTTGAAAGTAAAAATTTCGAAAAATCCAATTTTACTTCGCTTTTATATGGTCAGAGGAATTTACAAATTTCAAATTTCACTATTCTATGTGTAATACTTTCGTTGGTACCATTTGTATCCCTTTTTGTCCCACACGCCCCTTTAAAGGACAATTTTCGAAAAATCCAATTTTACTGCGCTTCTATATGGTCAGAGGAATTTACATACCAAATTTCACGATTCTTGGTGTAATATATTAATTGGTACCATTTTGATCCCTTTCCGTCCCGCACGCACCTTAAAAGTACAATTTTCGAAAAATCCAATTTTACTTCGTTTCTATACGGTCAGAGGAATTTACATACCAAATTTCATGTAGCTGTAATACTTACCATTTTTTATCCCTTTTTGTCTCGCTGGCCCCTTATACATATTTCGAAAAATCCAATTTTACTTCGTTTATATATGGTCAGAGGAATTTAGATCCAAATTTCACGATTCTAGCTGTAATACGTTAGTTGGTACCATTTTTATCCCGCTCGCCCCTTTAAAGTACAAATTTCGAAAAATCCAATTTTACTTCGTTTCTATATGGTCAGAGGAATTTAGACACCAAATTTCACGATTCTAGCTGTAATACTTTAGTTGGCACCATTTTTATCCCTTTTTGTCCCGCTCGCCGCTTAAAAGTACAAATTTCGAAAAATCCAATTTTACTTCGTTTTTATATGGTCAGAGGAATGTACATACCAAATTACACGATACTTTAGTTGGTACTGTAATACTTTAGTTGGTACCATTTTTGTCCCCTTTTCTCCCGCTCGCCCCTTAAAAGTACAAATTTCGAAAAATCCAATTTTACTTCGTTTCTATACGGTCAGAGGAATTTATATACCAAATTTCATGTAGCTGTAATACTTTAGTTGGTACCATTTTTATCCCTTTTTGTCCCGCTCGCCCCTTTAAAGTATAAATTTCGGAAAATCCAATTTTACTTCGTTTCTATATGGTCAGAGGAATTTACATACCAAATTTCACGTTTCTATCTGTAATACTTTAGTTGGTACCATTTTTATCCTTTTTTGTCCCGCTCGCCCCTTAAAAGTACAAATTTCGAAAAATCCAATTTTACTTCGTTTCTATATGGTCAGAGGAATTTACATACCAAATTTCACGTTTCTAGCTGTAATACTTTAGTTGGTACCATTTTTATCCCTTTTTGTCCCGCTCGCCCCTTAAAAGTACAAATTTTTAAGAATCCAATTTTACTTCGTTTCTATATGGTCAGAAGAATTTACATACCAAATTTCACGTTTCTAGCTGTAATACTTTAGTTGGTACCATTTTTATCCCTTTTTGTCCCGCTCGTCACTTAAAAGTACAAATTTTGAATATGGTCAGAGGAATTTACATACCAAACTTCACGTTTCTAGCTGTAATACTTTAGTTGGTACCATTTTTATCCCTTTTTGTCCCGCTCGCCCCTTAAAAGTACAAATTTTTAAGAATCCAATTTTACTTCGTTTCTATATGGTCAGAGGAATTTACATACCAAATTTCACGTTTCTAGCTGTAATACTTTAGTTGGTACTATTTTTATCCCTTTTTGTCCCGCTCGTCACTTAAAAGTACAAATTTCGAAAAATCCAATTTTACTTCGTTTCTATATGGTCAGAGGAATTTACATACCAAATTTCACGTTTCTATCTATAATACTTTAGTTGGTACCATTTTTATCCCTTTTTGTCCCGCTCTTCACTTAAAAGTACAAATTTCGAAAAATCCAATTTTGCTTCGTTTCTGTATGGTCAGAGGAATTTACATACAAAATTTCACGTTTCTAGCTGTAATACTTTAGTTGGTACCATTTTTATCCCTTTTTGTCCCGCTCGGCCCTTAAAAGTACAAATTTCGAAAAATACAATTTTACTTCGTTTCTAGATGGTCAGAGGAATTTACATACCAAATTTCACGTTTCTAGCTGTAATACTTTAGTTGGTACCATTTTTATCCCTTTTTGTCCCTCTCGTCCCTTAAAAGTACAAATTTCGAAAACATCCAATTTTACTTCGTTTCTTTATGGTCAGAGGAATTTACATACCAAATTTCACGTTTCTAGCTGTAATACTTTAGTTGGTACCATTTTTATCCCTTTAAAAGTACAAATTTTGAAAAATACAATTTTACTTCGTTTCTATATGGTCAGAGGAATTTACATACCAAATTTCACGTTTCTAGCTGTAATACTTTAGTTGGTACCATTTTTATCCCTTTTTGTCCCGCTCGCCCCTTAAAAGTACAAATTTCGACAAATCCAATTTTACTTCGTTTCTAGATGGTCAGAGGAATTTACATACCAAATTTCACGTTTCTAGCTGTAATACTTTAGTTGGTACCATTTTTATCCCTTTTTGTCCCGCTCGGCCCTTAAAAGTACAAATTTCGAAAAATACAATTTTACTTCGTTTCTAGATGGTCAGAGGAATTTACATACCAAATTTCACGTTTCTAGCTGTAATACTTTAGTTGGTACCATTTTTATCCCTTTAAAAGTACAAATTTTGAAAAATACAATTTTACTTCGTTTCTATATGGTCAGAGGAATTTACATACCAAATTTCACGTTTCTAGCTGTAATACTTTAGTTGGTACCATTTTTATCCCTTTTTGTCCCGCTCGCCCCTTAAAAGTACAAATTTCGAAAAATCCAATTTTACTTCGTTTCTAGATGGTCAGAGGAATTTACATACCAAATTTCACGTTTCTAGCTGTAATACTTTAGTTGGTACCATTTTTATCCCTTTTTGTCCCGCTCGGCCCTTAAAAGTACAAATTTCGAAAAATCCCTATTTGTAGCTCGTCTGCATGGTCATTGCAAGGAACTCACCGAATTTCATGTTTATAGCTACTGCCGTTTAGTCAGGACGAAGGTTCGATGTTTATCCCTTTTTGGGCCATTTTATCCCCTAAAAGTACGAATTTCGTAAAATCCTTTCTTAGTCGACGTCTACATCATATTTGGGAACTACCCTGAAAATTTCATGACTTCAGCCGTTTGGTCTGGGGGCTGGTCAATGATAAGTCAGTCAGTCAGTAACGCAACTCTTTTATATATATAGATATATATCGAAATAATACTTCTCGTCAGCCCAAAAGGTATATATATAAGTCAGCAATCTTCAAAAAAGATAAAATACCCTAAATATTGGGGGATAGTGGGTGCATTTTCAGCTACAGCCGTTTGACTGATTGTATTTTCATCCTATTTTAATTCCAAAAGTACAAATTTTGGAAATCCATTCTATCTCACGTATATAGTGCAAGATAACCTAACTTCATGATTCTACCCTTTTTTGTGCTAGAAGAAAAAAGTACGAATTTGGAAAAATCTTTTTATCTTGTGCGTCTATGCAGTCAGAGTACATACCGAATTCCATGATTCCAGCTCCGACTATTTGGTTGGTACCATTTTTATCCCGTTTTACCCCCATGAAAAATCTGTTTGTTTTACGTGTCTACGGAATCAGCGGGTTGTACACACCAAATTTCATCATTCTAATTGTAGCCGTTTAATTGGCACCATTTTTATCCCTCTGTTCCAATTCGTATCCCTTGAAAGAACGAATTTGGAAAAACTTTTTTATTTTTCGTGTCTACGCAGTCAGAGGAATGTTTACTCCAAATTTCATGACTCTAGATGCCACCACTTGGTTAGTACCATCTGTATCCCCTTTTTCAATTTTAACCCCTAAAAGTACGAATTTCGAAAAATCCCTTTATTTTACGTGTCTGCACAATTAGAGGAATACGTACAACGATTTTCATTATTTTAGGTGCAGCTGTTTGATTGGTACCTTTTTATCCCTCTATTCTAATTTTATCCCTTAAAAGTACGAATTTTGGAAAAAAATATTTGCATAATATGTATCCACTGAATTAGAGGAATGTACACACCGATTTTCGTGTTTCTAGCTGCTGTCGTTTGATAGGTACCATATTTGTCCCTTTTCGCCCCATTGTACCCCCTACAAATAAAAGTCGCTTTATGTTGCACGTTTTACCTGTAAGTAAATATAAGCAGACATATTAAAAAACAAGTAAGGAAAGGCTAAAGTCGGGCGGGGCCGACTATATTATACACTCCATTTTCTATCCGAATATAATCCAATTCGGTAAAAAAGTGAAAACGGGAAGAATTTCTGTATGTTTCCTAATCATAGGCTAATATGACCTGGTCCGATTTACCAAATCGATAAGAATATTTGTATCGGTGCTATATCCAAACATGGAATAAAGTGACTAACTTTCACAATAAGTTCTTCCAGTTCAAATATAGCGTGTTATGCTAACTTTGAAGAAATTCGTTGAAAATTCGTGGTTTCTGGGGCGGAAAAAGTCTATCCGGGAGCGAAATTTGTATGGGAGCTATATGTAAATCTGAACCGATCTGACCTACTTTTACCATAGGTGTTCCTAGTTGAAATATAAGATGTTTTGCCAAATCTGAAGTCAATCTGATACAATATGTGGTTTATAGAGTGGAAAAAGTGAAATCGGGAGTGAAATTTGTATGGGAGCTATATATAAATCTGAACCGATCTAACACAGTTTTACCGCAGGTGTTTCTAGTTGAAAAATAAGATGTTTTGCCAAATCTGAAGATAATCTAATACCATTTGTGGTTTTTAGAGCGGAGAAAATCAAATCGGGAGCGAAATTTGTATGGGAGCTATATATAAATCTGAACCGATCTAACACATTTTTACCACAGGTTTCGAAATATAAGATGTTCTGCCAAATCTGAAGACAATCTGATAAAATTTGTGGTTTCTAGAGCGGAAAAACTCAAATCGGGAGCGCAATTTGTATGGGAGCTATATATAGATCTGAACCGATCTAACACATTTTTACCACAGGTGTTTTTAGTTGAAATATAAGATGTTTTGCCAATTTTAAAGAAAATCTGTTCTAATATGTGTTATATAGAGTGAAAAGAGTCAAATCGGGAGTGAAATTCGTATGGGGCCTATATCTATATCTGAACCGATTTTCTTCAAATTAAATAGCGTTCGTCCTTATCCCGAAAAACTTCGTTGTGCAAAGTTTTATTTGGTTCTGTGTACAATTGCGACCTGTATCGTGATTACAAGAATATATGGACGTACAGACAGACAGACGGACATTGCTAAATCGATTCTAAGTCGATCGGTATAATTAACAATGGGTCTATCTATATCCCTTCCTTTTGGGTTTTACAAACAAATGCACAAAGGCGTAATACTCTCGTTTAATGTACAAACATGCTTAAATAATCTAAATATTGGGGGATATAAAGGTATTTTCAGTCCTTGTGAGGGAAAAATTTTCCCTCTGGACCGATTTCTCCAAATTTCAATCCCAACCGAACTACAACTATAAGACACATTTTTGTCAAATTTGGACGTCCTGGCTCCTTGCGCTTAGATGCTAGAGTACTTTCAACAGACGGACGGCCTTGGCTAGATCGTGTTAGAATTTTATGACGGTCAAGAATATATATACTTTATAGGATCTCAGGTCGATATTTCAAGGTGACACAAACGGAATGGCAAAGTTAGTATACCCCCATCCTGGAGGTAGAGGGTATAATAAAAATACTTGAAATTCATCGAAACAGATATAAAATGGTAAGAAAGCACGACGACCATTTTAATAAAAAAATCCCCAATTTTGGCACACATTTTCCCCACTTTGGTATTCAGGACATTTTTTAAAGTAGTAATTTTTTCAACGTTATTATCATTTTAACTAATTTTAAGCATTTTTATTAGACTTCAGAGTTTTCAATTACACTGTCCGACAGTGCATATTACACTAGAAGCAGATAATATACATCTGAAAGTATAGGTGAAATAGAGTTAATTGGGGGTTTTTGCTATAGAGTATTCAATAGCACTACAAATTTACAAAAACATTTTTTATAAATGCCAAATCAAAGAAGAGAATATATGCTAAAAATACTTTAAATTTCAAGCTCCTATCGGTTTAACAATCATTAATTTAGTACTAACAACCATTTAAAGTTTTGTCTCCTAAAAAACAAGATTGCTTCAAAATTATAATAATGAAATATGTCTTGTCATTTATTTTGGTTTAAGACCAAAGGTTGTGCTGAAGTCTTCAGCAGAACCCAAAATTAGCAAAAAGGCAAAGTGAGACCTTTATTGTTGCAGCTAAAAGTTGACTGCGCAGTTTCGATGGGCGCTACCCCATCTCGTCAGAACTTTCGCAACGAATGTATGTCTTTGACTTAAATCAGGGTTCATATTTTGCTAATTTTGGGTTCTGCTGAAGACTTCAGCACAACCTTTGGTCTTAAACCAAAATAAATGAAAAGACATACAACATAACAGACCAACTATACATACCAACAACAACAATACACACGAGGTACAGTGAAGACGGGACATACCGTACAACAACAATCTTTGCATTGTTGCGAGCGATGCGAGCACATGCATAACATTGAAATGGCAAAGCGAGATTTTTAATGTGTCGACATAGTTCGGTGGAATATTTTGTTTATCAGCGCTTCTCATTTGAAATATGTGACCGCTGGTACTAATATGAACCCTGATTTAAGTCAACGACATACATTCGTTGCGAAAGTTCTGACGAGATGGGGTAGCGCCCATCGAAACTGCGCAGTCAACTTTTAGCTGCAACAATAAAGGTCTCACTTTGCCTTTTTGCTAATTTTGGGTTCTGCTGAAGACTTAAGCACAACCTTTGGTCTTAAACCAAAATAAATGACAAGACATACAACATAACCGACGAACTATACATACAAACAACAATAATGAAATATTTAAGAATAAGTGGACTAAATAGTTTGCAATTAGCATACAAATTATTACAATTTTTTCTTGACTTCTACCTAAAGGCGAAAGACTCCAATCTGCTGTGGAATTCACTCCATGGTGGAGGGTTTGTAAAATTGTGCCATATCGAAATTAACTCCTTTTTACTTCATTAATCATAGAATTTAGCCAAGACGTTTACCATCACCTGAGCCTTAAATGAAATTCAGACCAATTTACTTACAAGATCTTGATACAAATGCCTCTCCCAGTGATAGGGCGATTGAGGAGTTATTCCAATGCTAAAATAATGGAAATAAAACAATACGATCCCTAAAAAATTGTTGTTTCACAAATCCAAGATATGAATAACTTTAAATGCAAATGCATCCCCAAAAATTCATTTAAATAACATATAAAGTATTTGATATCTGCCCATTTTTAAGAGTTATCCCTCTTGAAGTTCTTATTATTACAAAATCCTATCACCTCGCTATCAACACCCTCCTGCCAGTGTCCCGGTGGAAAGAGCGGTCATGTATTTTAAATCATCGAGCAGAGCTAACTTTTTTCCTGGTCATCACATTGTTACTCACAACGGAAGCAAAGTGAACATCAGCTGGCTGGATGGATGATTTAAAATGTGTTGATGCCGTAGAGTTCGAAATCGGAGGAAAAAACATTGGAAATTTGTTTGTTGTGTTGTTGTGGAAAACTTGACCAGCCCGCATACACACACGCACACACAGCGACAGCCAAAACTAATGTTTGTATAATGGTGTACTTTGGAATGGTTGTCTATAAAAACGAGTGGGTCACTTCCCCGTCTTTTTGTTGTCTCTCAAATAAATTCAAATGGAAAGTGGAATAAAAGTTTTTCACTCTGCTTATATCTTTACGGAAAACTTTGGAAACTTTCCGTGTCAGTTTTTCGTTTGCGGACAAAAAAGGGGAAAACATTTGTTTTCATGCTTCACTTTGATGGACTGGCGACTTGTGGCACCATAAAAGTGAAATTTCAACAAATTGTGGAATGATTTGATAGGGTAGGGGGAGTGAAGGAAAAGGTTTATTTTTTTGTCGGTGTATACGAAGGAAATGAAACAACAAATTGAAATCTGTTTGAAATGAACACAAAGTTTTCTTAATAATAGTTGTAGGCTGTTTAACTTTTGCGGTTCTTGGTGGGTCTTTCAAACGGACAGAGCGGTGTTAACAAACAAACAAAAATATTTCACAATCTCTTTCCAATACCCCCAAAAGTTTATAACACTACCGCTGTTGTTAGTTTAGGTTCTATGGTTTCTTCCGTCTCGGTGTTGGCTCATCAAAAGTTGAGCAATAAAATTCAAAATAGACTTTTTGTCTTCAGACAACCAAAAACGGGGCAGACAGGAAAGAAATTTACGCAGGAAGAATAAACTGAGGTTATGTTTGGTTTTGCTTGAAAAGTAATTTTGAGCGAAAGGCCGACTATCCATAATTATGTCATACTTTTGAAATTTGTTGCGCAGCCAACTGAAGTTTGCCCTTAATTAATGTGTTAATGATTTTCCATCAAACTTAAGGAAGTTCAAAGAGTTGGGGGCCTTTTGTAAGAAAATGTATTGAATTTCAGTGGATACAGCCTGAAAGTATGCCCTATTTTTTACATTTATCGCAAAGTTTCAAAGTATGCTAAAATTTTTTGTGTCGAACTGCCTCAAAGCATGCCATGCTTTATATATTTATTGAAAGTTTCAAATGATTGTGATCCAATGCCTGGAAGTATGACCTGGTGGTCATCAATTACTATGTTCATGATTTTCGCGCAAATTGAAAGGGCTTCGACGACAAAGGCGTTAGAAAGAAAAACGTTTGCAAGAAAACATATTCAATTTCAATGAATACAGCCGGAAAGTATGCCCCACTTTTCATATTTATTTGAAACTCTCAAAGTATGCTATAAATTCTTGTGGTCAACCGACTCAAAGCATGCCCTACCTTACATATTTATTGAATGTTCAGCATTATGCTCTACATTCTTGTGATCGATCGCCCGTAATTAATGCCTTAATGATTTTCTCTCAAATTTAAAGGTGCTCGATTGCAAATAAAATATATTCATTTTCAGTGAATATAGCCTGAAGGTATGTTTTACTTTGTATACACTCCACGAGAGTATTATGTCTTTGTGCATTTGTTTGTAACACCCAAAAGGAAGAGAGATAGACCCATTGTTAATTATACCGATTTAGCAATGTCCGTCTATCTGTCTGTTCGTCTGTCCATCTATTGTTGTAATCAAATTACAAGTCGCAATTATAGTCCGATCCTAACAAAAATTGGCACAAATAAGTTTTGTGGATCAAGGACGAACGCTATTTAATTTGAGGCAAATCGCTTCAGATTTAGATATAGCCCCCATACAAATGTCGCTCCCGATTTGATATTTTCCGCTCTAGAAAGCACAACCATTGTACCCGATTTTCTTTAAATTTGGCGCAACATCTTATAATCCAACTAGAAACACCTATGCAAAAATTGGGTAAGATCGGTTCAGATTTAGATATAGCCAAAATACAAATGTTGCTCCCAAATGTTTAACCGATTTTGGCCAAACTATACATATCAAACACATACATTTACTGGAGACAAAAATCCTTCCCGTTTTCGCTTTTTCACCGAATTAAATTGTATTCAGATAGAAAGTGGAGCGTATCATAGAGTCGGCCCCGCCCGACTTTATCCTTTCCTTACTTGTTTATTTATTTGAAAGATTCAAAGTATGCTACAAATGCTAGTGACCAACTGCCCAAAAATATACCCTGCTTTTTATACCCTCCACATCCAGGATAATGTAACATCTTTAAATATCGACTTGAGACCCTAGTATATATATTCTTGATCGTCATAAAATTCTAAGACTTTCTGGTCATGTCCGTCTGTTAAATACACGCTAGCTGCCGAACGAAAAGAGCTTAGAGGTTCAAATTTTTCCTAAATGCGTCTCATAGTCGTAGTTTGGTTGGGATTGCAACTGGGCGATATCTTCCCTCACATGGATTGGAAAATAACTCTAATAATCCCTAATATTTAGAGTATTTCAGCATGTTTATACCCTCCACTAGGATATTATGTCTTTGTTCATTTGTTAGGAACATCCAAATGAATGCCAGATAGACCCATTTTTATACCCTCCACCTCCAAAGTTAGTATACCCCTAACTTTGTCATTACGTTTGTAACACATTGAAATATCGACCTGAGACCCTATAAAGTATATATATTCTTGATCGTCATAAAATTCTAAGACGATCTAGCCATGTCCGTCCGTCTGTCCGTCTGTTGAAAGCACCCTAGCATCTAAACAAAAGGAGGACAAAAGGAACGTTCAAATTTTCCATAAATGCGTCTTATAGTCGTAGATCGGTCAGGATTGAAACTGGGCGAAATCGGCCCAAAGGGAAAAATTTTTCCCTCACAAGGACTAAAAATACCCATAATAATCCCTAATATTTTAGCGTATTTAAGCATGTTTTTTGAATATATCTGTTTATATTTGCTTGATATTTGGTATGCGCATTCCCCTTATAGCAAAAACGTGCACCATAAAGTGATTATTATTTGTAGCGGGTGAAATTGGGCAAAAAGGGATAAAAATGGTACATATTAAACGACAACAACTAGAAACACGAAATTCGGTGTGTACATTCCTCTAATTGAGTAGATACATAATATAAAAGTATTTTTTCCAAATTCGTACTTTTAAGGGGTAAAATTGGAATAGAGGGATAAAAATGGTACCAACCAAACGGATGTACCTAGAATAATGAAATTCGGTGTATACATTCCTCTGATTGCATAGATAAGTAAAATACACCGATTTTTCAAAATTCGTACTTTTTGGGGTTAAAATGAAAAAAGGGGATAAAAATAGTACCAATCAAATGACCGCAGCTAGAGTCATGAAATTCGGAGTATACATTCCTCTGACTGCGTAGACACGGAAAATAGACGAATTTTTCGAAATTAGTACTTTCAAGGGATACAATGGTACAGAGGGATAAAAGTAGTACCAACTAAACGACCGCAGCTAGAATGATAAAATTCTTATTGCGTAGAAACGTCAAGGGGGTAAAAATTGTACCAACCAAATGGGCGCAGCTGGAATCATGGAATTCGGTGTATACATTCCTCTGACTGCATAGACACGCAAAATAAAAAGTTTTTTCCAAATTCGTACTTTTTCTTTTACGGCAAAAATTGGTTGAATCATGAATTTAGGTTATTTTGAACTATGTACGTCTGATAATGGATTTTCAAAATTTGTACTTTTGGAATTCAAATAGAATGGAAATACAACCAACTGTAGCACCCACTATCTACCAATATTTATGGCTTTGAAAATATAAATATAAGAATATTTATTTTTGAATTGACGTATTGGTAGCATTACCTTATAAGCGTGGTTTGAAATAATTAAAATATTATATTTATTTATAAAATTAACTTTTCAATATTTGTATTTGTTTTGGTTTGGCTATATTAAAACAATATATTTTCCTGTAATATTACTGCACTACGAAAACCGACAACCGACAACTTCTGTGGAATGCAATCCATGGTGGAGGGTATATAAAGTTCGGCCCGGCCGAACTTAACGCCGTTTTTACTTGTTAAGTATACCGATCGACCTAGAATCACTTGTTGAATCGATTTAACCATGTCCGTCTGTCTGTTCGTCCGTCCATCTATTCTTGTAATCAAAGTACAGGTCACAATTATCGTCCGATCCCAACAAAAATTGGCCAAGTGAATTTTGTGGGCCAAGGTCGCACACTATTTAACTTTAAGCAAATCGGTTCAGATTTAGATATAGCCCCCATACAAATGTCGCTCCAGATTTGAGTATTTCCGCTCTAGAAACCACAAATTTTACTCGATTTGCATCAAATTTGGCTCAGTATCTTTGAAGTAGATAAACATCTATGGTGAAAATAGGTCAGATCGGTTCACCTTTTTCTACTCTAGAGACCACATATTTTAACCAATTTTCTTCAAATTTTGCACAGCACAACCATTAAACATCTGTGGAGAAATTGAGTCAGATCGGTTCAGATTTATATACAGCCCCCATTCAAATTTCGCTACCTATTTGACTTTTCGTCAGATTTTCTTCAAATTATGTACAACAGTTTATAAATGAAAGAGACATCTGTTGTGGAAACGGGTTAGATCGTTTCAGACTTATAATGGGTCCGCCATCTAACGTTTTTTTTTAATATTCAACCGTTGGACTATTATTTGTGGGGTGCCCGAGGCAGCCATTTAAATGAAATTATTATCCATCATTAACCGGAAGGATTGTACTTTCATATAACAAAGAAATTTGAGAAAATATTCAGTATTTTTTATACACTCCACGAGAGTATTATGTCTTTGTGCATTTGTTTGTAACACCCAAAAGGAAACGAAATAGACCCTTTGTTAATTATACCGATCGACTTAGAATCACTTTTTGAGTCGATTTAGCAATGTCCGTCCGTCCGTCCTTCCGTCCGTCCGTCTCTCCATCTATTCTTGTAATCACGATACAGGTCGCAATTGTAGACATAGCTAAATGCAACTTTGCGCAATGAAGTTTTTCGGGACAAGGACGAACGCTATTTAATTTGAAGAAAATCGGTTCAGATTTAGATATAGCCCCCACACGAATTTCACCCCCGATTTGACTATTTTCACTCTAGATACCACATATTACAACAGATTTTCTTTAAAATTGGCAAAACATCTTATATTTCAACTAGAAACACCTGTGGTAAAAATGTGTTAGATCGGTTCAGATTTAGATATAGCCCCCATATAAATGACGCTCCCGATTTGACATTTTCCGCTCTAGAATCCACATATTGTACTCGATTTTCTTTAAATTTGGCACAACATCTTATAATCTTACTAGAAACACCTATGCTGAAATTGGGTAAGATCGGTTCTGATTTAGATATAGCCCCCATACAAACACGCCCCCGATTTGGCATTTCCCGCTCTAGAACCCACATATTGTACCCACATATTGTACACGCGAAAAAGCCAGTTGTTTGTTAATTTTATCCGTCTCTGTTATTTATTTATTTATCTACTCATTTAATATTCTTTTGGTGGATACAGATATATATAATATAGTAAGTTGGAAACATTCTATAATACACTCACACACTGTCAAAGCTGAACTCCTTCGTATGTATAATTTTTATCATTTTCTACCAAGTTTTGAACAACAAATTACCACCATTTATATCCTCGATCTCATGTTTCTAGATGCAGCCAGCTTATTTATAACTTTTGCAACTCTTTCCCAAAGAGTACATATTTTGAAAAACCACTATAGGTAACATGTGTTTTTGCTTCCCCTAAAAATATGTACTTTATTTGGTAACACATCTATTTCTTGTCGGGACGTATCGTTGTATTAAGTATAAATTTTGAAATATCCATTTATGTTCCGCGTTTAAGTAATTAAAGGACTATACACAATTTGTATCCATCTTCGTCCCGCGCATCCCTTAAAAGTACAAACTTAGAAAGTCCTATTTTACTGCGCTTCTACGTGGTCAGAGGAATTTACATACTAAATCAAGAAATCCATTTCTGTTGTAAGTCTACTTTGTCAGAGGAATTTACACTCCAAATTTCTCGACTATAGCTACAATACTTTGGTTGGTACAATTTTTATCCCTTTGAGTGAGTGGTGAGTGGGACACCACTAATAAGTACAAATTTCGAAAAATATTTTGATTTGCGCTACTACGTTGTCAGTGGAATTTACATATTAATTTACATGTTAATATTTTTATTTAGTTTGGTTTTGCTATATTAAAAAAATTAACATTTTCCTATAACTGCATTTCTACATAAAACTGACAGCCCCTTTGGAATGCGACCCATGGTGGAAGGTATATAAGATTCGGCCCGGCCGAACTAAACGCCTTTTTCATTTGTTATATTTATTGAAAGCTTCTAAGTATGCCAAACTATCCTATGGAATTTAATTAAACATAGTTGGATTTTTTTTCTTTTAAATATCCTAACATTTTTTTATTTTCTTACTGCTATTTTAAATGTTATAAAAATAAAATTCTACATTTTAATAAACGTTTATAATGTGAAATATATAAATAGGTGATATGCATGAACTAACTTCGAACATTTAACCCGGCCATTTATGGCAATTATTCAAATTATTCCAAAAATAGCTGAACAAAAAAACAACGACGACAACATGTATTGTGGGCTTCAGTCTAATTTATCATAATTTCCAAATGACCAATTTTGCATTTTAATTTACTGGTTTATGCTCATAATACTATTTTAATACTTAACGAAATATTGCAAAGCATTACTGCATGGATTAAATATTATTCACTGTTGTACAGTTGTTTGCTTAAACAATAATTAAATTCACGCGTTAAAACAAATGGTCCATGTTCGTAAATCCGCATATGAAATTAATTGTAAATTAAAAGGATTTCACAAAATGTCACACGGATGATGGCGACGGCGATGACGATCGATCGATACTGGTCATTATGCATAATTTCCATAATGCTGATGAATCATCCGCCGTGACCAATGAAAAATATATGATTTTGCCACTGGCCCCCTGGCAACATAATGTCCTTACATCCGAGTGCAGACATGCTGCTGTCAATTTAATCAGTATTTCAATTATGTTGGTTATTTACGCTTGATATGGTTGCGAAAAAAATGTTCATATAAATAACAGATGATTGTACAGTATTTCATGTCGAATCGAGAGGACACATTTTGGAATTGTGAATAATAATAAGTACGCATGAAGAGTATTTTAATTTAAATATTTAATATTAAACAATTAAAAACGGGGTTAAGTTCGGCCGGGCCGAACTTTATATACCCTCCACCATTTATTTATTTATTTCTCTTGCAACCACTGCACACTGGGCCAGATTTCAAATTATGCGGCATAAATTCAAAATTTTTGTGGAGACAAAACTCCACTTAAATTATTTTTTTTTTAAGAATACACATGGGATGTTAGGAAATCATCAAAAATTTTGATGTTATGGCAACCCTGAAACATTGGCGTTGTCTTAAAGTCATATGTTTTATCAGCTGTTGCTTTGACATAAAAGAGGCAAAACTTTTTGTTGAATTTGTGGCTGTGAAAATTTTTTACGTTTGATTTAAAACTAATTCTTAAGAATGGAAAATAATGATCAAGGTATGTAGAGTGTGTAAATTAAAAAAAGTGTTTTTATTTGTCGAGTCAAATGTTATTTTTGTGTATTGTTTTGTTATGTCCTAAAATAGAAGATAACCAACCCCGTGCCCGTGTTCTGTGAATGTAGAACTAACCTTCTGCCAAATTGTGCCAAAATGTAATTATGTAAAATTAAAGCCCAAAGTGCGTATAAAAATATGTTTTTAATTTCATTTGCGGCCTTTTGCGGTTTTGCTCGCATTCTCTTCGTCTTTGTCCACTTCCAGATACGTTTGCATTTTGTCATGCAACGCTGATGAATGTTTGGATGGACAACAATAGGGAAGCGTCTGAAATTTCGAGGTGGATATTCGAGCAGCTAAATGCAAATAGCTTAAGCCCTGAAATTAAACAGGATATTGAGAAAAAAGTAAAAAGCTTTGATCTGTTTATTAAAAAAACTTGCCGAAATGCAGCCGAAATTTAAGAACGTTCAAGGCCAAGCATTCGAAGTGGCTATCGGCAAACATGATTTTGACATTGAATACTACGTCGTCTATGAATCGAGTAGGGCGTCCTCGAGTAGGATACACACATGCAGGAACCCGACTAAAGAGGAAATTAGCCTCTGCTTTGGCAGATGACCAAGGCCACAATGCTTCACTTCTTGTGCACGCTGCAGCAATTTCTGCGAAAAAATGTAATGAAACAGATACGTCACTAATGTTAAGAAATACTTTTCTAACATCAAAGGAACCGAACCGAAACTCGGACGGGTTCTGAACCGTTGCATCTAACTCCAAATGAGGCTGTAGCGTTTTTGCTCGAAAACTCGTTCACAAAACAGCAATACAACAACATTCGGGAGTTAAACAAAAGTCAATATCCAAGTCACCACAAAGTGAGGGAAGCAAAATCTAACTGTAGACCACAGGGATTTACTGTTACAGAAACCGTAGCGCAAGTCCCACTTAAGGACTTGTTGGATCATACTGTTTGTCGCATTATCCTTTTTCAGGAAGAAATATTCAAGCAGTTCCCAAAAATTACAAATGTGAAACTAATCGCAAGTTATGGATTCGACGGATCTACTGGTCAAAGTACATACAAACAGAAATTTAGTGTGAACGACCCACAATCATTTGATCAGTCCTTATTTGCAACTACCGTAATACCACTAAAACTAGTAGGTGATTTTGAAACGGTTTTATGGCTTAATCGAACTCCACAGTCAGTACGATTTTGAAGGCCGCTTAAATTAGAGTTTGTGAAAGAAACCAAGGAACATATTCTTAAAGAAAAAAAGATCTGGACGACCAAATACAAAAGCTGGAGCCCTACGTATGCACTATATTGACTGAGAGAAAAATCACTGTAACTTATGATCTTCATATGACATTAATAGATGGGAAAGTTTAAATATTTTGACCGGCACAAAATCTGCTCAATTGTGTCCGATATGTGGGGCCAGCCCGAAAATGTTCATGGAAAGTGATAATATTTGCTATCCGAAATTCGAACCAAAACCTGGAAGCTTGCAATACGGCATAAGCCCGCTCCATGCGTGGATACGCTTCTTTGAATTCGTGCTAAAAATCTCGTATAGAATAGTTTTGAGAAAATGGCAAATAAGAAATTCAGAAGAAAAAATTTTAATTATGGATAGAAAGAAAAAAATCCAAGAAAGGCTGTGGAAGGAAATGGGTTTACATGTTGATAAGCCAAAACAAAATGGTAACGGAAATAGCAACGATGGAAACACTGCGAGGAGAGCATTTGCCAATGTAAAATTATTTGCGGAACTTTTAGAGCTCGACTTAGAAGTACTGACATGTTTTCACACGATCTTAATTGCAACATCATGCGAACTACAAATCAATCCCCATAAGTTCCAGGAATATTGCCAGAAATGATGGTATCCGATGTCGGCAACTGTACACAAAGTTCTGATACACGGTTACCAAATAATAGAATCATCTCTATTACCATTAGGCTTTCTTGGTGAAAACGCTTCAGAAGCACGCAACAAATATTATAAAAGCGACAGGCGGTCGCATGCCAGACAAAACAGTAGAGTGAACAATATGACAGACGTGTTTCAGAGAGCAATTGATTCCTCGGATCCTCTTATATCGAGTATAGTATTAAATAAAAGAGCAGCTCAAAAAAATCGAAACCATTGCCCGCAGACGTCATTTCCCTCCTGAAAACACCAATCTTCGATAATCTCTATAACATTAATTCCACAATCGATGACAGTGACACTGACTCTGATTCAGAAACTGAAATTACATATTATTTTGAATTAGATGCAGAAGAAGAGGAAGATATTTGAAAATTCCAAAGGTGAATATCCATACAATGACTATATTTTTAGTTGAGTTAAATCCCACGTCACATCTGAACTAATAAACAATACCTCTTGCCAATTTGCAGGAAATCGTACGAGCAGTTTTTGAGAAATCGGCTTCAACGTCAAAAAAGCGTTTCCTATATATCAGCCAATATCACCATTTTTTTTTTAAATAATTGTTCTTTATTACCTTTTATTAATTATAAACCCATATACATAAATAAATATGATACCATAAACATAATGGTTTGGTCTAAAAAAAGTTAGTTGAATTACTATTTATTCGCACTTAACCCCTTAACTTTATATGGGCGGAAGGGCTATGCGTCATCAGATCGGTCTAAATTTTGGGCTATTTGTCACACATTTAGGGACTATCTGATATGTCAAGTTACAGTTTTATAGTGTCATTGTGCGAATTTATGCCGCACAATTTGAAATCTGGCCCAGTGTGCACTGTGCGTAATTTAAGCATGTAATCCACAACCACTCAATACATTCGTTCATTCATATTTTTTGTATCACATTAATGGAAATCAACAGCCAGCTTCGGCAGAACAGAGGAAATCTGACGATGAATGGCAATTTTCACAGCAACGGAAGCTGATTATCACTGATGGTGATGTCAGCAGCAACAAGCGCAACGAAATCTGAATAATGATTGACTGCCACACAACGAAGTCAAAAGGGGTATGAAACTGTTTAAGAGTTCCGTTTTCATATTATTTATTGTTATTTAAAGGGCTATACAACGCCTCTATATGGTGATTATTTAATTAAAATAAAATAAAAAAACGCATTAAAAATAGTAAAGTCGGACGGAAACGAAGCATTTTTCTCATAACCATCTTCACAATAACTCAGAATATAATATTTCAGCAGAGTTTTCCAAAAGTGTCGTTCCCCCTTTCGCAATGATTCAATAATCGCTTTCCAATGACACTATATAATTCTATATTGCATCAGGTAGGCCCCACAAATAGAATAAATAAATATAAATGCCAAATATAGTCAATATACACCCACCCTGTGGTGTAGTGTACGTCTACAATAACAACACAAATCTCTTATATGAAATCTCATGGCATATTTAAAGCCGAAATAACCATTAAATTTAATTAAAAATAGAAATTCCGAAAACAAAAACCACATGCACATGGACATGGACATGGCCATTCACATACATATCTCGAGTACGAGAACTTGGTTGGATACTTGTGTCATAAGTGGCAGTTTGTGATGTGTGCTTGGTTTGTGGGGCAGAGAACTGAAGGAAAGCAATAACAATGCAAATAACAATAGCTGCAACAACAACAGCAACAACGACAACAACAATACAAGTCCTAACAAATAATAACAACAAAAAGTTTTTTTAATTGTTATTTGCTTTTGTTGTCACCAGAGCACCTCATCATTTCGCAGGCAGGCTTGCCAGCTTTGTGGTTACCCCAAAGCTGGGGATTTTATAACAGTCAAAAGGACTTTAATATATTAAATGGGGACAGGACATTACATAAAATATTTCGGGAATTATTTGGACGGTATTCAAAGTATTTTTGAAAAAACATTTAGTATTTATTGAATTAACAAGAATATGAGTCAAACCGGACAAAAATAATTTCATATGACTGCGATTTTTCTGAGAAAACATGAAATATTCTTTTTCAACAAATATATTTTACAATTTTATTTGCAGAGTTAAAGACACTAGAATTTTCACAATAATTAAAAATCCTGCTGAAAGGTGGCTATTCAAATCCTTGTATTTTGCAATTGGTTTAATCAATTTTAAAGTCGTTTGCCTTAATTGAAAGGTCTTCAGGAGTACTTTGGTAACAAAGTCCAGAGATCACAATTTGCGATCAGTGCCTTTCCCGCTATTTTCTATGACAAAACCAAAATATAATAAAAGATTCATAAAAAATAGCACTAAGATCGTAAAAGTTCTAACTAGATCACGGATGGCCAGTGACAAGACGAAATATTTGAGGAAACCCAGTGATTAATTTTATTTTGAAGTCAACATTAAGTATATTGTTTTAATTATTTATATATTACCAGAAAAACAGACGGAAATTAAAATCAAATTATTTTTTCTTGCGATCGGTAATATAAGCACCACTTATAATCAAGGTACTTCCCTGGGATACCAAAGAAAAGGATATTTTCCATGGAGAATATTGAAGAACAGAACTTTAGTTTACGGCGAATAAAGGAAGAAATGTCAAAAATCAAATTGATTTAAGGTTCATTGTGATTCTCCACCTTTCCATTAACAAACAACAAAAAACTTCCTACGCAAGAAGAACTTACTTAACCCATTAAAGCCCAGAAAATTTCATTTTTCGCTGTTTCTTACTGTTTACTGTTCGATTAATGGAACACTGGGTCAAAATGGGTTAATCGAATAGCTGGAATTCGAATGTACTACATTCAAAACACATAGAAAGTCAATCAAATTGTTCACTAATCAAACAACACAAAAACTAAAAAATTTATATAATTTCCGTTTTCTTGACTTAAGTCGGCTTTTGACGAATGAATATTTCTTTTTTTTTTGTGTAAACTTTCTTTAATATTGTGCTAAGTAAATCTAATGAAAACTTGCAATTTTACAAAATTCAAATCAAAAATTCCCCATCTTTAAAATCCCGCCCATTTGTATATTGTTGAAGCAGGTTACAACTAAATTAACTCACACAATAATATAGGAATGTCGGTGTCAAATATACTCTAAAACTGGTTTTTAATTTCATATGCAAAGGTTCACGCCCACTTTCCGTCCATCTTTGTACAACTATTTACACTGGATCTAATCACACAAATGTTCAGCACTCTAGGAGTTATAGAACTGACAATATTCGATAATAGATTTTAACTTCGTATGTGAAGTACCACGCCCACTTTCCCTATACCGCTCATTTTTGGCACAACTACGCATGTTTATGCTAGATGCACTTACACAAAATTTGAGCACTCTACGCGGCATAGAACTGACAATATTCAATAATAGGTTTTAGCTTCGTATGGGAGGTGCCACGCCCAATTTTCCAATACCGCCCATTTTTGGCACAACTGTGCAGACTAACAATTAGTGGACTTTCACAAAAATTCAAGACTCTAGCTGCAACAGTACTCCGAATATGCTAATTTATAAAAAACGAATAAATCACCAATTTCTGTCGGTTCACCACCGGCAAGAACATTAAGGCGGGTTGATTTATATGGATGAAAAAATTAAAAAGATTAAAAAACGTATAGCAAAGACGTAATCTGCATTAAATTCTAATGGGTCTAAAATCAAACACAAATACGCGCCTCTCGACCTGAAAATTTTTATTTGGATGAATATTTTTTTTAAAGAAAAAAATTTTTGAGTGTAGAAAAAATATAAAGTGCAAAAGAACTACCTTAATAAACAATTTTATTCAGAAAATTCGATTTCTATTTGGAAAAATCTATTTCTTCTAACATTTATTTTGTTAGCAAAGGCGGGCATATAACTTTTCAAGTCGAGAGGCGCGGATTAGGATTTTATTTTAGATACATGGTTTCTTCGGAGAATTTTCTTAGAATATTATGTAGTTTACGTTTTTGTTATACGATTAAAAAAAATAAAATCTACCCATCCTAATGAAAATACTCTGAACATTTCAAGAAGATCGGTTCAGTAGTTTAGGCTGCTATAAATAACAAACAGACAAACACAGATTCATTTTTATAAATATAGATAAAATATATAAATATTTTGTTACCCATTAAATAAAACAAACATAGAAACAACAAAGAAATTATATCCTAATACGATTTAACATTGAAAATGGAAAAATAAAAATTAGGATACAAAATTCCCACAATTTGGATTATTACTAATTTTGATCTCAAATCAATAAATACATAAGATTTGTTACTCGGCATATTTAATTTCGTATTCCTATAGGTTTAACATTAAACTCTTAAGAACAAATTCCCAGATTCTCACAATTGGGTTTCTTACTAATTTTGATTTGAACTCAAGATGTACTCAAATCTTAGTTACTTGGCATATTGCAAGATATATCATATTAGATGTGGCACTAAAAATCGGTTAAATAAAAATTACGATTCTGATAAAAGAAAATTCCGGAATTCTTAAAAAGGGGAGAATATTCTCAGAAGTGGAATTTTTACTACTTTTAAACTCAAATCAATTCGACATATTGAATTTTGTAGTCATATTGGATTTAACACTAAAAATTAAAAATATAAAAATTTAGATTTTTAAGAAAAAATAGAAAAACAAATTTCCACAATTGGAATTAGTACTAATTTTTGTATTCATATTGGACTTAACGCTGTAATTTTAAAAAATAAAAATTATGATTTTTATGAAATTAAAATTCCTAAAATTCTCGCAACTGTGACTGTAAAGACTTGTTATTCAACATATTGAATTTTGTATTCATATTGAATTTGACACTGAAAATAAAAAAGTTACGATTTTTATTACAAACAAGTAAGGAAAGGCTAAAGTAGGACGGGGCCGACTATACGATACACTCCACTTTCTATCCGAATACAATTCAACTCGGTAAAAAGTGAAAACGGGAAGAATTTTTGTATGTTTCCTTATCATAGGCTAATATGACTTGGTCCAATTTGTCAAATCGAAAAGAATATTTGTATCGGGGCTATATCCAAACATGGAATAAAGTGACTAACTTTAAAAATAAGTTCTTCAAGTTCAAATATAACGCTTTGTGGTCACTTCAAAGAAATTCGGAGAAAATTCGTGGTTTCTGGGGCGGAAAAAATCTATCCGGGAGCGAAATTTGTATTGGATCTATATGTAAATCTGAGCCGATCTGACCCATTTTCACCATGGGTGTTTCTAGTTGAAATATAAGATATTTTGAAAGATTTGAAAGATATCTGTTAAAATATGTGGTTTATAGAGTGGAAAAAGTGAAATCGGGAGAGAAATTTGTGTGGCAGCTGAACCGATCTGGCCCATTTTTACCACAGGTATTTCTAGTTGAACTATAAGATGTTTTGCCAATTTTGAAGAAAATCTGTTAAAATATGTGGTATCTAGAGCGGAAAAAGTCAAATTGGGAGCGAAATTTGTATGGGAGCTATATATAAATCTGAACCGATCTAACACATTTTTACCACAGGTGTTGCTAGTTGAAAAATAAGATGTTTTGCCAAATCTGAAGACAATCTGATACAATTTGTGGTATCTAGAGTGAAAAGAGTCAAATCGGGAGTGAAATTCGTATGGGGGCTATATCTAAATCTGAACCGATTTTCTTCAAATTAAATAGCGTTCGTCCTTATCCCGAAAAACTTCGTTGTGCAAAGTTTCATTTGGTTCTGTGTACAATTGCGACCTGTATCGTGATTACAAGAATAGATGGACGGACAGACAAACAGACAGACGGACGGACATCGCTAAATCGATTCAAAAAGTGATTCTAAGTCGATCGGTATAATTAACAATGGGTCTATCTCCCTTCCTTTTGGGTGTTACAAACAAATGCACAAAGACATAATACTCTCGTGGAGTGTATAAAAATTCCCATAATTTCGAAAATAATGTAAAACCAGTAAGGAAAGGCTAAAGTCGGGCGGGGCCGACTCTATGATACACTCCACTTTCAATCCGAATACAATTCAATTCGGTGAAATGTGAAAACGGGAAGGTTTTTTGTATCCTGTAAATGTATGTGTTTGACAAAAAATGTTATATCGGAAAGGACATTTGTATGAGGATATATTGAAACCTGGAACGAAATAGGTGAAATATAAAATGTATAGTTTGACCAAAATCGGTTAAACTTATGGGAGCAACATTTGAATTTGGGCTATATTTAAATCTGAACCGATCTTACCCACTTTCATCATAGTTTTGTTTAGTTAGATTATAAGATGTTGTGCGAAATTTAAAGAAAATCGAGCACAATATGTGGCTTTTAAAGCGGCAAAAGTCAAATCGGGAGCGACATTTGTATGGGGGCTATATCTAAATCTGAACCGATCTTACCCAATTTCTGCATAGTGTTTCTAGTTGGATTATAAGATGCTGTCCCAAATTTAAAGAAAATCGGGTACAATATATGGTTTTTAGAGCGCAAAATTCATATCGGGAGCGACATTTGTATTGGACCTATATCTAAATCTGAACCGATCTAGACCGCTTTAGCCACAGGTGTTTCTAGTTAGATTATAAGATGTTGTGCCAAATTTAAAGAAAATCGATTAGAATATGTGGCATTTAAAGCGGAAAAAGTCAAATCGGGAGCGACATTTATATGGGGGCTATATCTAAATCTGAGCCGATCTTACCCAATTTCTGCTTAGGTGTTTCTAATAAGATTATAAGATGTTGTGCCAAATTTAAAGAAAATCGAGTACAAAATGTGGTTTCTACAGAGGAAAATGTCAAATCGGGTACGACATTTGTATGGGGGCTATATCTAAATCTGAACCGATTTGACCTATTTTCAACATAGATGTTCTTAGTTTAAATATAAGATGTTTTACCAAATCTGAAGACAATCTGATACAATATGTGGTTTCTAGAGCGGAAAAAGTCAAATCGGGAACGAAATTTGTATGGGAGCTATATATAAATCTGAACCGATCTGACCGATATTTACCATGGGTGTTTCTAGTGGAAATATAAGATGTTTTACCAAATCTGAAGACAATCTGATACATTATGTGGTTTCTAGAGCGGAAAAAGCCAAATCGGGAGCGAAATTTGTATGGGAGCTATATATAAATCTGAACCGATCTGACCGATATTCACCATGGGTGTTTCTAGTGGAAATATAAGATGTTTTACCAAATCTGAAGACAATCTGATACATTATGTGGTCTCTAGAGCGGAAAAAGTCAAATCGGGAGAGAAATTTGTATGGGAGCTATATATAAATCTGAACCGATCTAACACATTTTTACCACAGGTGTTTCTAGTTACAATATAAGATGTTTTGCCAATTTTAAACAAAATCTGTTATAATATGTGGTATCTAGAGTGAAAAGAGTCAAATCGGGAGTGAAATTCGTATGGGGGCTATATCTAAATCTGAACCGATTTTCTTCAAATTAAATAGCGTTCGTCCTTATCCCGAAAAACTTCGTTGTGCAAAGTTTCATTTGGTTCTGTCTACAATTGCGACCTGTATCGTGATTACAAGAATAGATGGACGGACGGACGGACGGACGGACGGACGGACGGACGGACGGACAGACAGACGGACATTGCTAAATCGACTCAGAAAGTGATTCTAAGACGATCGGTATAATTAACAATGGGTCTATCTCGTTACCTTTTGGGTGTTACAAACAAATGCACAAAGACATAATACTCTCGTGGAGTGTATAAAAATCCACAATTGGGATTTTTACTAATTTTGATCTCAAATCAATAAATACTTAAGATACGTTATTTGACATATTGACATATTGTTGTGCAAAGTTTCATTTGGTTCTGTGTACAATTGCGACCTGTATCGTGATTACAAGAATAGATGGACGGACAGACAAACAGACAGACGGACGGACATCGCTAAATCGATTCAAAAAGTGATTCTAAGTCGATCGGTATAATTAACAATGGGTCTATCTCCCTTCCTTTTGGGTGTTACAAACAAATGCACAAAGACATAATACTCTCGTGGAGTGTATAAAAATTCCCATAATTTCGAAAATAATGTAAAAAAATCCACAATTGGGATTTTTACTAATTTTGATCTCAAATCAATAAATACTTAAGATACGTTATTTGACATATTGCATTTTTTATCCTATTATACTTAGCACTAACAATAAAAAATAAAAATGAAGGTTTTTATGAAAAAATCTCAGAATTCCTCAATTAGTCGATTCCCACAATTGGGATTTTTATAATTTTTATCGCAATTTGATACATAATAATTATTGTATACTTTAGCCACTGAAAATCGAAAAAATTTTGCAGGATCGTTCAAGGGACATATACTCTGTTTAGGCTCGTCTAAGAATTGTTTCCATATTTTGGAATTTATGGTTCAAAGTGGGAATATGATTAAGAAAATTGTCAACTTCGAAGGGATTGTGGGAATAGTACTTTTTCTAACCAATCAATCCCGCATGGGATTATTACATGAGGTATCTCAAAAGGGTTTTTATTTTTATACGCTCCACCTAAGGATGGGGGTATATTCATTTTGTCATTACGTTTGAAACACCTTCAAATATTCATCGGAGACCCATAAAGTATATATTCTGGGTCGTGGTAAAATTCTAAAACGGTCTAGCCATGTTCGTCTGTCTGTTGAAAACACGGTAGCTGCCGAACGAAATTAGATAAGATGTTAAAATTTTCTCTAAATGTGTCTTATGGTCGTAGGTCGGTTGGTATTGAAAGTGGGCGAAAATGGTCCAGAGGGAAAAATATTTCCCTAACAAGGACAGACTATTTAACATTTTTTGGAAATTTCAGCTTATATGCACTTGAAATTTGTTGCGTACCTTCCTCTTGTAGCGTGAAAGCATCAAAAAGTAAATAAAAGTTTTAGCGGGCGAAATGGGACAATAAGGGATAAAAATGCCACCAACAGCTAGAAACATGAAATTTGGAATGTCATCCCTCTAATTGCGTAGATACGTAAGATAGAGCGATTTTTCAAAAATCGTACTTTTAAGGGATACAATTGGAAAAGAGGGATAAAAATGGTACCAAACAAACCGCTGAAGTTGAAATCATGCAATTCGGTGTATACATTGATCTGACTTTGAATACGCAAAACAAAAAGGAATTTTTCGAAATTTGTACTTAATGACGGAAAATGGGGCGAATGGGGATAAAATGGTACCGCCCAAACGGCTGCAGCTATAATAATGGCATTCGGTGTGTACACTTCTCTGACTGCATAGACGCGAAATATAAAGACATCTTTCGATATTCGTACCATCAGGATCAAAATGGGATTGAATTAGCCAACAATAAAATAGCTAGAATCAAGTCATTCAGTATTTTCATTCGTCTGTCTAAGTCGACGCAGATAAAAAAGGTACGAGCTTATCTAAATTCATACTTTTAAGGTCAAAATGGTAAAAGGAGTGAAACTGGTTCCAATCAAACGGATGTAGCCAAAATCATGAAATTATGTGTGTTTATTCCACTCTGAAACATATTGGATCTTCAATATTATAATTTTTCCTATCAAAATGGTACAGACATTTAGGCTGTAGCTGAAATAAAGAAATTGGTACTTGAGGGAAATATTTCCTACTTAATAATATTTAAGACATATTTTTGATGATCGCTGCCTAATATTCACTTTGTGATTACACTTGAAGTTTTATATTTATATATAGTAGAGGACTGTTAATGTCGACCGCGTCTAATCTGCTGATAATACTGTTGAATGTTCTCCGTTATTGATGTTATTTCTTACCCCACTGTAAACACACATTTCAAATGAATTTAATCAAATTTACAGGAATTTGTTTGTATATGGATATATTGTGGATTTTTCTTTACTACTTTGGGGATAAAGAAATAAAATAAAAATGTGTCAGGCAACCCTACATGCAGTCAGTGTGACTGCTGTTCCCTCCGTGCGATTCGTCTTGGCTGTCCGCCTGTCTGCACGTATATCAAACCAGCTTCGCATGCCTTATTCCTCGGTGTCTGGCTGGCTGCCTGGGTGGTTGCCTTTGGTTTGGCTACATACATTTTGGGGTTTCCGTCTACAACTTTTCTCTTCTCGCCCATTGTTTTCTCTGCTGGTCTGTTGAGAAATTCATCGTTTGTCTTTTGTTAAATAGTAAATATTTGCTGAAAATGCACAAAAAAACTATAACAAAATCTTTACAATGCCCGATGATAGAGTGGAGTAGAAAGTAGAATCTGAGAAGAGTACATAACATAAGAGCTTTGCAGACATTTCAAATTCTGAAAAGATAGAGAGAGAGTAAAAACAAGTACCAGGGCATTAAATTCGACCGGGTCGAATCTTATATACCCTACACTCGTATTACCGAAATCGAGTTTCAGTTCAAAGAATAATTATTTCAATTAAAAATTAATAAAGTTGAGCTGTACAGATGATCAATCAATGATGATATTTCAATTTCTCATTCAATCCAGATTAATATTTAATTGAATTAAAAAGTGGCTCATTATTTTTTTTTCTGTATAGCTACAGTCGTTGGGTTGTACTATGGGACAAAAGACCCATTTCACGGGCCAAAAGTATTAAATATCAAACAACTAATTTAACTGAACAATGTAAGTACAAAAAACATATTCTTCTTGCCGAACGCATTCTTGAATTAAAAAATCAAAATTAACCTATTTGGGACCGCGGTATTATTTTGGTCCCTAAACCTTTATTTACGAAATTCTTTGCATTTAGTAGTTTAATTTTACACAACAACTTTCTATTTATCGTTTAAAATTGTTTAAGTATAATGCTTTAAAACATAATTAAAATGATTTTCTAAATATAATTTGTCAAGGACATTGGTTGCTGATCACTTAATTGTCTTCTTCATCATCGTTCTCGTAGGTCCTTCTATCTTCATCAGTGTTTGAATTAAAATTTGAGTTATGTTGTGGACTATATTTGCCATATTTCGGAAACTAATTAAAATTATTTTACTTCCGGACTAATTAGAAAGCGCTTCCTTTGCCGTATTTGCTTATTCATGAATATCGAAGAAATCAGTGGATTAGATGTATCCATGGGTCTGTTAAATCTAACTTTAATTGAATTTTTATAAAATACTAACACCAAATATGAAAAAAAAAATTCAATTGCCACTATGAACATAGTAACTCTACGACAAGAATCAAAATTTATATTTAGAGTGCTTTTAAGGGTCTATTAATTCAGAAAAAAGTTTGGACAAAAATGCAACATAGAAAAAATTACAAAGGAAACACATGATTTTTAAGGGTAAATTCAGGAGTGTTTAGCTCACAGGCGGCTTGATCTAGGAACGAAATATTTTGCAAAACATCATTAAACAATCCAAACCTCATTTTCGTGGGGTGACTGGAAATTGAACTGATCCAACCATATTTAGTAAACTTAAAGTGATTATACCCTCCACCATGTATTGCATTCCACAGAGGCTGTCGATTTTCGTAGAAGTGCAGTAATATTACAGGAAAATATAAATTTTGTAATATAGCCAAACCAAAACTAATACAAATATTGAAAAAATAATTTTATAAATAAATACAATATTTTTATTATTTCAAGCCACACATATAACACAAGGCTACCAATACGTTTCCACTATATATATATATATATATATATATATATATATATATATATATATATATATGTTTCTAGCTGAGGCCATTTGGTTGGTACCATTTATTCCCCTTTTTCCAATATTACCCCCTAAATAGTACGACTATCTAAAATCTCTTTATTTTACGTGTCTACGCAATTAGAGGGATGCACGCGCCGAATTTCATCATTCTAGCTGTATTCGTTTAGTTCGTACTATTTTTATCCCCTGATCCCATTGTATCCCTTGAAAGTATGAATTTGGAAAAAACATTTTATTTTTCGTGTCTACGCAGTCAGAGGAATGTATACTCCGAATTTCATGACTCTAGCTGCGGCCATTTGGTTGGTACTAGTTTTATCCCCTTTTTCCATTTGAACCCCAAAAAGTACGAATTTCGAAAAATCCTTCTATTTTACGTGTCTACGCAATCAGGGGAATGTATACACCGAATTTTATTATTCTAAGTGCAGCCGTTTGGTTGTTGCCATTTTTAACCCTCTATTCCCATTTTATCCCTTAAAAGTACGAATTTGGAAAAAAATAATTTCATATTATGTACCTACTCAATTAGAGGAACGTACACAGCGAATTTCGTGTTTCTAGCTGTTGTTGTTTGATAGGTACCATTTTTATGCCTTTTTGCCCCATTTCACCCCCTACGAATAAGATTCACTTTATGGTGTACGTTTTGTTATAATAGGAATGCGCATCCCCAATATCAAGCAAATATATGAAGACATAGTGAAAAAACATGCTTAAATATTAGGGGTTATTAGGGGTATTTTCATTCCTTGTGAGGGAAAAATTTTTCCTCTGGTCCGATTTAGCCCAGTTTCAATCCCAACCGATCTGCAACCATAAGTAACATTTAGGCAAAATTTGAACCTCCTAGCTCATTTCGTTTGGACGCTAGCGTGCTTTCAACAGACAGACAGAAAGACAGACGGACATGGCTAAATCGTCTTAGAATTTTATCACTATCCAGAATATATATAATTTATGGGGTCTCCGTTGAATATTTCAAGGTGTTACAAACGGAATGACAAAGTGAATATACATACCCCCATCCTGGAGGTGGAGGGTATAAAAATAGTTACGCTTTAGCCACGCCCCTTCTGGTACACAACTGTATCTATCCTAGGTAAAATTAAATGCTTTATAACCCATTTACCGGTGCCTTAAATCCATTATGACTTCATATTTGGCCATGATTTCACAATTATTAACAAATGTGGAAGCTGGGTCCAATTGACACAAACTTGTAGTACCTCCCACCTAGATACACCAACACTAAGCAAAATAGTAATAAATAGTAGCAAAACAAGTCCTTCCATACGCATTTTCTCTAAGATTGAGGGTATATATTAGTCGGTTTAGCCGACTGACGTTTTCTTACTTGTTTTTAACCCCACTTGTTAACTTCTTATTCAAAAAATATTGCTAGTGTCCTGCCGTAAACCATTTTCTTAAAAAAATCAAAATTTTGGAACATAGTGTCCCACTTTCACTTTGGGAATTTGGGTATTTTGTGAGACAAAATTGTAAGAACTTGAAGATTTTATGCAATGTTTAATATGAAGTTGTTTTTCTCAAAAGATAAGTTTTTATGAAATTTTTTACTTTGCCTTTTTTCTTCTTCTTAAATTCATTACGATATACAAATTTTTGCACTGGAAATCTACAAAAATTCGTTCGGCCGGTTCACTCGAATATGACCAATTTTAATGGAAATTAATTTAGTCCAATGATTATTTTTCGAAACCCAATCCACGAAATATAAAAGTAATTACTTAGTGATATCTATGGACATAAATTTAAACTTTTTAGGTATATTTTCTAAAGAAAAACAAATATTTGGTATTTATTTTCCGCGTTTTAGGATTTGTGGGATTTTTATACCCTACACCACTTCGTGGAATAGGGTATTATAAGTTAGTTTCGCCCCAAATGTTTGTAACACCAAGAAATAATCGAGCTAGACCCACCTTTAAGTATACGGATCGGCTTAGAATCACCAGCTGAGTCGATTTAACGATGTCTGTCTGTCCGTCCGTCTGCTGTCCATCTAAGCTTGTTCGCACTCTACAGGTCGCAATTGTTGTCCGATTGTCTTGAAACTTGGCAGAAGTTATTTTTTCTGGCCAATGACCATCGGTATTGAATTTGGAGGAAATCGGTTCAGATTTAGATAAAGCCCCATATAAATGTCGCTCCCGATTTGACATTTTCCGCTCTAGAAACGACATATTGTACCCGATTTTCTTTAAATTTGGCACAACATCTTATAATCCAACTAGAAACACGTCTGCAAAAATTGGGTAAGATCGGTTCAGATTTAGATATAGCCCCCATACAAATGTCGCTCCCGATTTGACATTTTCCGCTCTAGAAACGACATATTGTACCCGATTTTCTTTAAATTTGGCAGAACATCTTATAATCCAACTAGAAACACGTATGCAAAAATTGGGTAAGATCGGTTCAGATTTAGATATAGCCCCCATACAAATGTCGCTCCCGATTTCACTTTTTCCGCTCTAAACTCCATTGTACCCGTTTTTCTTTAAAAGAGATAAGATAGGTTCAGATTTAGATATAGCCCTCATACAAATGTTGCTCCCGAATGTTTAACCGATTTTGGCCAAATTTTACATATTATATTTCACCAATAAACAGACATGGTGAAAGCGGGTCACATCATCCAGGTTTCAATATACCCCCATACAAATTTCCTTTCCGATTTAACATTTTTTGTCAAACACATACATTTACAGGATGCAAAAATCCTTCCCGATTTCACTTTTTTACCGAATTGAATTGCAATGAGAATTGTTTGGGTGATGTCCATATGTCCATAATTTGAAATGACTTTGGTATACTACCGTATAATTTGTATTTGTTTGTCGGACAATTAGATCAATTACCATATTATTTACCATACTCGTTAAATTTGACTGATGATGAATTTATAGCATATAAATTATATGAATATAATTTATATAATTTGTATGAACTACATAAAATTGCTCCCATGAAATACCTGGGTTTAGTAATCAAAGCGAGGTACATACGCAGGGAGTGGTGTAGGGTATTATATAGTCGGCCCCGCCCGACTTTAGCCTTTTTTTTTTGTATTCATATTGGACTTAACGCTGTAATTTTAAAAAATAAAAATTATGATTTTTATGAAAATAAAATTCCTAAAATTCTCGTTTCCATTCAAATACTTTAAAATTAATTCCAAGCAAGTAAAAAGGCGTTAAGTTCGACCGGACCGAATCTTATAGCTACAGCCGTTTGGTTGATAACATTTTTATCCCCTTAAAATTACGAATACCTAGAAATTATTATATTTTACGAGTCTAGCCAGTCACTCATGATCTTATCTTCAGCAAATGGTCATAACATTCTTATCCGTCTTTTCCCGTTTTACCCCGAAATATCTAAAAGTATACGTAATTATAAACTGAATTACATGTTTCTACCTGTAGTCGTTTGATTGGTACAAATTGTATTCTTTTTTGTCACATTTCCCCCTCAGAGTATGAATTTAGCAAAAATAAACCAAATTTGAATATAAGGCGGATACCACATATTTTAACATATTTATTGAAGAAATCAAATCTTGCAAATTACCTTATAAAGGGTGTCCCAAGAAGAACGCAATTTTTAAATCTGGCAACAATCGAAGTGTCATTGTTTGACACTTGAACAATTGTTATTGTTTGTTAGTAGAAGGTACGAGGTTAGTAAAAATGGAGCGCTACACGAATGAACAACGCATTCTCATTGTGAAATTGTTTTACCAAAATGGTAAAAGTTTTGCGGCTACAGTTCGCAAATTGCGATCAATTTTGGGTCACAATAATGCTCCAAAAGAGTCAACTGTAAAGAGATTAATGGATAAATTTGCCGAAACTGGGTCTGTTAGTGATGTAAAGACAACAACGCACCATCGACCAGGTCGATCGACCGAAAATGTCGCAGCTGTACGTGATGATGTCGCTCAAACTCCATCCACCTCAATTCGACACCGAGCTCAGCAAATTGGTGTCTCCAAATCCACTTTGCAGCGAATTTCGACGAAAGATTTGCATCTTCATGCATACAAAGTTCAATTGACTCAGGAAATGAAGCCAACTGACCATGGACAGCGAAGGGAGTTCGATTTTGCCGATAAAATCATCTTCAGTGACGAGGCCCATTTTCATCTTGATGGCTTCGTCAATAGGCAGAATTGTCGCATTTGGGGTGCGGAAAATCCTCGAGTGATTCACGAGAAGCAAATGCATCCTCAACGTGTCACTGTGTGGTGTGGTTTTTGGGCTGGAGGAATCATTGGACCTTTTTTTTATGAAAATGAGGCAGGTCAAGCGCAAACAGTCAATGGTGTTCGGTATCGTGAAATGATAACCAGTTTTTTCTTGCCTAGAATTGAAGAAATGAATGTGGAGGGCATGTGGTTCCAACAAGACGGCGCCACATGTCATACAGCCAGAGAAACAATTCAATTGCTGCATCAGTCATTTCCCGGTCGTGTTATTTCGCGTTTTGGCCGCCTAGATCGTGCGATTTAACACCTTTAGATTTTTTTTCTTTCGGGTTTTTTGAAGTCGATGGTTTACGCGAATAAGCCGACGACGACTCAAGCCTTAAAAGACGAAATTGGACGCTGCATTAATGAAATACCGCAGCATTCATGCAAAACGGTCATTGAAAATTTCATTAAAAGATCGCGTGCATGCCAGCAAAGCCGCGGCGGCCATCTGCACGATATATTGTTCCATACATAACCTCATTCTGTCTACTTTACGATATAATAAAATTTCACGATTTTTTTCTTAAATATCTGTGTTTTATTTAAAATTAAAAAATTGCGCTCTTCTTGGGACACCCTTTATTTTAACTAGGAACACCCATGGTGAAAATGGGTCAGATTTGCCCTAGAAACCACATATTTTGACAGATTTTCTTCAAATTTTGCATAACATGTTATACTTTTACTAGAAGCACCTTAGGTGAAAGTGGGACATTTCAGTTCATGTTTGGATATAGCCCCGAATATTTTTCTCGATTTGAAAAATTGGGACAGGTCATATCAGCCTATGATTAGGAAATATACAAAAATCCTTCCCGTTTTGTATTTGGATAGAAAGTGGAATGTATCATATAGTCGGCCCCGCCCGACTTTAGCCTTTCCTTACTTGTTTTTTTTTCTGAATTGATAAACCTTGGAAGCACTTTAAATGAAAATGTTTATACTTGTCTTAGAATAACTCATTGGTCGTATTATTGGTTTTCAAGATGACGGCTTAAAACTCATATTTCTTGGAAACGTTTTGCAAGAGGTGTATTGAAAAATAAATAGAAGGAATCAATTCCTTTCGAATGATGCCTAAATGATGAATATAGGACGAAAAATGATATCATGACTCCATTTCTGTAAAATAATTTAATGCAGGCGCTGGATTTCAGAGTTAAAATGTTGAAACTCATTTTACAAAAATGAGCGCTGCAGCGTCAATTTCTTTCCGATGTTCATCATTTTGGCATCATTCGAAAGGTATTGACTGCAGCTATTATTTTTTTTATAAAATAATACCACCAAATACTAAAAAGTTTTCAGTTGTCACTGTGAAAATCCACAAAAATACTATAAAGATCCAATAATTCGACCAATAAGTAAATCTAAGACAAGAATCAAAATTTATATTTAAAGTGCGTTCAAGGGTCTATTATTTCACAATAAAGATTTGGACAAAATAAATTATACGGGAAAAACATGATCTTCAGGGGTATTTTCAGTAGAGTTTAGCTCACAGATGACTTGATCTAGGAACGAAATATTTTGCAAATCATCATTAAATTATCAAAACTTTATTTTCGTGGGGTGGCTGGAAATTGTTTTTCCATTTGTATGAATCGCAACCTAGCCTAATGTATATATGGAAAATTTCAACCCCTAGCTCATTTCCTTCGGAAATGTCTTAAAATGTTACCACGATCCTGGTATACATATTTGTCATCCGTTGAATATTATTTGGTATCCCTTGAATATTTTAGTGAGCTGCAAACGGAATGACAAAATTAATATACACTACATGTTATAGGGAGTATAAACAAAAAACAAATCTATTTGACATGGACATTATTTGTCATATGCATGTGGTTGTGTAGACAACAACGAAATTTGCAGGCTATTTACTTGCCCATGGCACAAATCAAAAACTGAACACTGAAGCCGCATACTTTACCAACAAATGCTCAAGAAATGCGATGCTGATGCTTTAACCGCCTGAAACTAAACAGAAGTCGACTGTATGGATGCCTCATGCTGAATCCAATCCAACAAAAGTTGTTGACTTGAATAGAAATTTCACACGCCCACTTTTACACGTTCACTTGAATAAAATAAAGAGAAATACCCGCAAGCTAGGGATCACCCTAATGTATCTTTCGAATCCTCCTACTATTCTATTAATTTTGTCTGCAACTCTTCTACGTGTTAGGCGAACATCTGTATGCCCATCTCTCTCTGCTCGCTCTGGCCCGCTGTCTGACCGTGCGTTCGTTCGTTTGTCTGTCTTTTTTACGATAAACAATTAAAAACAGCCAAAAATACCAAACCACACTCATCGGTTCAAACATTAAAACAACAATAACAAAACAAAGAACTCAACATAACACACAGAGCCAGATGTTGTGGTAAATACAACAACAAAACTGAATGTGCCATTAAACCATACTCCCGAGTAATGAGATATGTTCGCGCTTTGAAACGTTTGAAACATGATTTTTTTAATTCTCTAACTTCTACGAGAAAGATCTTTATTGGTGAAAAATTTATAATTTTACGCTGAAAGAAAACAGCTTCATTTCCCCAATGAAAACATACATTGCATCAATTTAATCTATCATTGTTTTTGGTGATTTTAATGGGCATTGACCATGTACATTAAGGATGGGATAGTGTATGGAAATTTTAGGAGTTCGATTTGGATACTCTAAATCCAACTATTTTGTGAGGTTCGAAAAAAATCATGAGCCAAAACAAGGAAGTGGTGGGTGAGCGTAAGTGCGCGCTCACCGCGGTGAGGGAAAGGGGTAAAAATACACAAAAAGCCCCAAAACTGCCTCGGAGTCTCCCCAGAGGTGTTAAATGAAAGACCGACCCCAATAATTATACCCTCACTCTACAGAGTAGGAGGGTATATATCATTTGGGACAGAAAAAAGTGTAACGCATTGAAGGAGTGACTTAAGACCCTAAGTATGTTTGGACCAAATCCGTTTCACGACTTTTTAAGAATTTAGAACCATGTCCGTCTGGCTGGTGTACACGATAACTCTCGAAAGGAGTTAAGGAATCGATTCAAACTTTGCACATCGTAATATTTTTCCCACGCCCCTTTTGGTACCTCCCACACAAATGACAAATGCATTTGTTTGTAACACCCAAAAGGAAGCGAGATAGACTCATTGTTAAGTATACCGATCGAATTAGAATCACTTTCTGAGTCGATTTAGCAATGTCCGTCTGTCCGTCTGTCCATCTATTGTTATAATCAAATTACAGGTCGCAATTATAGTCCGATCTTAACAAAAATTGGCACAAGTAAGTTTTGTGGATCAAGGACGAACGCTATTTAATTTGATGCAGTTAATTTGGTTCAGATATAGATATAGCCTCCATACAAATGTCGCTACCGATTTGACATTTTCCGCTCTAGAAACCACATATTGTACCCGATTTTCTTTAAATTTTGCACAACATCTCATAATCCAGCTAGAAACATCTATGCAAAAATTGGATAAGATCGGTTCATATTTAGATATAGCCCTCAAACAAATGTGGCTCCCGATTTGACATTTTCCGCTCTAGAAACGACATATTGTACCCGATCCTCTTTAAATTTGACACAACAGCTTATAATCCAACTAGAAACACTTACGAAGAAATTGGGCAAGATCGGTTTATATTTAGATATAGCCCCCATACAAATGTCGCTCCCGATTTCACTTTTTCAGCTTTAGAATCCACATATTGTACCCGTTTTTCATTTAAATTGGCACAACATCTTATAATCCAACTAAAAAAACTATGCTGAAAGTGAGTAAGATCGGTTCAGATTTAGATATAACCCTCATACAAATGGCCAAACTTTACATATTATATTTCATCAATAAACATACATGGTGAAAGCGGGTCACATCGCTCCAGGTTTCAATATACATCTATACAAATGTCCTTTCCGATTTAACATTTTTTGTCAAACACATACATTTACAGGATACAAAAATCGTTCCCGATTTCACTTTTTACCGAATTGAATTGTAATGAGATAGAAAGTCCGTCCGTCTTTAGCATTTCCTTACTTGTTTGGGAGATGCCCATATGTCCATACTTTTGTATAACCAAATGGGCCCCATTCTGATCTATTACAGCTCTAGAAACTACATCTTACATCGGATCTTCATCGAATTTTGCAGATCATGATATGTTTCAACTAGGAATACCTACCGTGAATGAGAAATATATAGGCCCATGTTTTGGACCAGGCCCAAAATGTTGTTTGAAATGTCGGTCCTATTACTACTTTATAATTTGTATTTGTCTGTCGGATAATTGGATCAATTACCATATTATTAACCATATTCGTTAAATATGACTAAAGATGAATTTATAGTAACTGTATATATGAACTACATAAAATTGCTCCCATGAAATACATGGCTTTAGTAATCAAAGCGAGTTATATACGCAGGGAGTGGTGTAGGGTATTATATAGTCGGCACCGCCCGACTTTAGCCATTCCTTACTTGTTTTATATTAAATTAAAACGAATGTAACTTCCACACGGATATTCGGAATCAAAATGATATTTGGCAATGCTTTAATAAAAGGTACATTCGAATGGAATATGGGCGAAATTGTCACACCCCTTCTGATACCTTCCACACAAAGCTGCAAACCCTTGATTACAATAAAAGCGATATAACATACACACGGGTAGTCAAAATCATTTGAAATTTGATATTTGTTTAAAATGTTTTTATAATCGCCCCTTCTTGTACCTCCCACACAATTGTCTCTATCCTAGGTAATATTAAATCCTTCATACTTCTATACTGGTGCTTGGAATCCACTATGACTTGATATTTGATTATGTTTTTACAATTTTTTTATAAATGTGGCAGCTGGGCCCATGTGACACGAACCTCCTAGTGGCTTCCACACATATTATACAGCACTAAGTACAATTTAATTCCTTATAACTTCCGCATATAAAGGGTAATTTTTTAAAAGCTTTAGGAAAGTTAAAAAAAAACACACAATATTCAGAAAAATGCATGAAATCTCCATTTGAATCGAAAGTACGGTCCATATAATTTAATGTTTGAAGATTATTTCATGTAAATGTTGACCTTGACTGCACCTCAAATGGTCCATCCGCTTATTCCAATTTTGGCATTTCCACGTTTTTGAGTAACAGAGGACCAATTGCTGCGAATGGCGACGAATCGATAATTGATGGTCATCATTAACACTGGCCGATACAGCTGCGATATTTTCTTCAGTTTGCACTCTACGTAAGCGTGTTGGTGGTTTAATGTCCAACAATGTAAATTTGGTGCGAAATTTAATCACAATAGCCCGAATAGCCGCTTCAGTGGGTCGATTAAACTGACCATAAAATGGAAGCGCGTGATGAACTTTCTTAACAGAGCACGTATTTGGATAATAAAATTCAATAATTTGCAAGCGTTGTTCGTTTGTAAGACGATTCATGGTTAAATTATAGACCAAACTGAAGATGTTTGACAGTGAAACAAAACACGAAACGAGCGTCAGCTGTTTAAACCAGTGTTTCCAAAAAGATAATAGCTAAAAAATCACGCTTTATGTTCTCTGAGAGTGAGGGTATATATAAGTCGGTTTAGCGGACTGAAGCTTACTTACTTGTTTTCCCTCCCCAACAACCTATCACCACTCGATACACAAATTATTTTTTTTATAAAATTTGTTCCCACCGCTCTTGCTGTGGGTCAAATGTATGACCGACTTCCAATAATCTTTCAACACCCGCATTTTCTCCGAACATACTTATCTCCCACCTTTAAGGTGGTCCCCATACAAAAGTTTTATAATTTTTCTTATGACAGTTATACCCAAATCTGCCGCAGAGTCGCCCCTAGCTGTGTTAAATGTAAGAGCGACCTCCACTAATTTTCTCTCCCCAACAAACTCCTTAATGGAACACCCATACAAAAAATATTTCTTATAAAATTTGCTCCCACCACTTTGACTGCCCCAAGGAGGCTCCAAGGGGAGTAAAATGTATGACCAACCCCCAATATTTTTTCAGCCCCAATAAATTCTCAGAACGTACCTACACTCCATCTTCAAGACTTAAGGTGGTCCCGACACAGCCTTTTAATTTTTCATAATTTTTTATGAAGGAAAGGCCCAAAACTGTCCCTTAGTCACCCCGAAAGGGACTTGTAAGACAGACCCCCATTAATATTCCCCAAACCACTCCATAATGGAGCTCTCATACAAAAACTAAATTTTTATAAAATTTGCTCCAACCGCTATAATTGCCTAACGAGGCCTCTAGTGGAGTCAAATGTATGACCAGCCCCCAATATTTTCTCAGAACACACCTACCCTCCAACTGAAACACTCCACGAGAGTATTATGTCTTTGTGCATTTGTTTGTAACACCCAAAAGGAAGAGAGATAGACCCATTGTTAATTATACCAATCGACTTAGAATCACTTTTTGAATCGATTTAGCAATGTCCGTCTTGTAATCACGATACAGGTCGCAATTGTAGATAGAACCAAATGAAACTTTGCACAACGAAGTTTTTCGGGATAAGAACGAAAGCTATTTAATTTGAAGAAAATCGGTTCAGATTTAGATTAGCCCCCATACGAATTTTTTCAACATTGCCAAAACATCTTATAGTTCAACTAGAAACACCTGTGGTAAAAATGGATCAGATCGGTTCAGATTTATATATAGCTCCCATACAAATTTTGCTCCCGATTTGATTTTTTCCGCTCTAGAAACCACAAATTGTATCAGATTGTCTTCAGATTTGGCAAAACATCTTATTTTTTAACTAGAAACACCTGTGGTAAAAATGTGTTAGATCGCATCAGATTTATATATAGCTCCCATACAAATTTCGCTCCCGATTTGATTTTTTCCGCTCTAGATACCAAATATTTTAACAGATTTTCTTCAAAATTGGCAAAACATCTTATAGTTCAACTAGAAACACCTGTGGTAGAAATAGGTCAGATCGGTTCAGATTTATATATAGCTGCCATACAAATTTCACTCCCGATTTCACTTTTTCCACTCTATAAACCACATATTTTTACAGATCTTTTTCAAATCTTTCAAAATATCTTATATTTCAACTAGAAACACCCAAGGTGAAAATGTGTCAGATCGATTCAGATTTATATATAGATCCAATACAAATTTCGCACCCAGATAGACTTTTTCCGCCCAGAAACCACGAATTTTCACCGAATTTCTTTGAAGTGCGCATAACACGTTATATTTGAACTGGAATAACTTATTTTGAAAGTTAGTCACTTTATTCCATGTTTGGATATAGCCCCGATACAAATATTCTTTTCGATTTGACAAAATGGACCAGGTCATAGTAGCCTATGCTTAGGAAACATACAAAAATTCTTCCCGTTTTCACTTTTTACCGAGTTGAATTGTATTCGGATAAAAAGTTCGGCCTCGCCCGAATTTAGCCTTTCCTTGCTTGTTTTTGTATTTATATTTTTATGAAATAAAGGCCCAAAACCGCAACGCAGTAGACCCTAGAGAAGAGAAGTGTAAAACTGACCCCCATTAATTTTTCCTCCTCAACATTTTCTCCAAACATTCCTCATTATATTTTTTTCTAAACCTCACAAAAATAGGTGCTCTAGCATATCAAAATCGCAAAGTCGTGCACTATCCCACCCCTAATATACATGTTTTTTGCTTCGGTATTATTGTGATATTCCATCTCAAATTTCATATTATCTTGAGGACTTATTATACTCTACTCGTATGTTGTTGGTGACTTAATGTGACGAAGATGAAATTGTTTCTAAAAATATCTTTGAAAGCATACACATCATGTCTATGCAAATAATTCCAGTTATGCATGATGAGAAATGAATCACATTTGAAATGCAAACGCTTCTAATGAACAGAGTAGGGGAGCATTTGTCGCAAGCATGTGGCACATTCACGTGCTCGCAGATGCAAGTGCGTCATAGTGCATAGATCGTATAATTGCTGACATAAATATGGTGTTTCGATTTATTTTTAACATATCGAGAATTATATAAGAACTGTCATTAGAGCTCTCTAACATACAAACACACATTCAAGTGTAGTTAAGCAGCAAAAAACTTTCCATACCACTTTACATTGGTGATAAGCTACAGGCATCGCTTACCATACCAAATACACTATGCAACAACAAAATAAATAAAATGTTGTGTCCGATATCTAAAAGTGTATTTTTTACAATATCGATCAATCGATTATTTGGGTCAATCTATTCGAATTATTTTCTCTCTGTAATTCATAACTTTTTCATTATTCGTTCAAGTATTTGAAAAGAATTGTTCGATTAATCGAATAAAATTTAATCGGCTGAATACTCTAATGTCTATGTACATTAGGCTGGATTGTGGCCTATGCAGGAAAAAAATAATTTCCAGTCATCCCTTAGAAATAAAATTTGAATTCAAATATTACGCATCTAACATAAGCCGCCTGTGAGCTAAACGATCTTGAATCACCCCATAAAAATCACGTTCTTCCACTGCAATTTTCATACCCTCCACCTCCAGGATGGGGTATACTCCCTAAATTTATCATTCCGTTTGTTTAAGTATATATATTAGGGCGGGTTGATTTTATTTTTTTAATCGTATAGCAAGAACGTAAACTACATAAAATTCTAAGAAAATTCACCGAAGAAACCATGTATCTAAAATAAAATCCTAATCCGCGCCTCTCGACTTTAAAATTTATATGGCCGCCTTTGCCAAGAAAAAATAGATTTTTCCAAAAAGAAATCGAATTGTCTGAATAAAATTGTTTAGTAAGGTAGTTCTTTTGTATTTTATATTTTTGCTACACTCGAAATTTTTTTCCTTAAAAAAACATTTACCCAAGAAAAATTTTCAAGTAGAGAGGCGCGGATTAAGCACATGGTTTCTTCGGAGAATTTTCTTAGAATTTAATGTAGATTACGTTTTTGCTATACGATTTTTAATTTTTTTCCATCCATACAAATCAACCCGCCCTAATATATATATTCCTGATCGTCATAAAATTCTATGACGATCTAGTAATGTCCGGCCTCTAGTCTGTAGAAAGCACGCTAGCATCTGAACGAAAAGAGCTATGAAGTCCACATCGGTTGGGAATGCAACTGCGCGAAATCGGAAGGGAAAATTTGTTCCCTAACAGAACTGAAAATACCCATAATAACCCCCAATATTTTAGAATATTTAAGCATGTTTTTTCAAAATGGCTGCTTGTACTTACTTGGTATTAGATGTGCGCATTAGAGCGTACCAGGTTACAAGTAAAAAAAAAAAAGTTCGCCGTACACCTTCGAATATGAAGTATTATTGAAAGGTAGTTTCAAAAAAATTTTTTTTATTTTTTTATGCCGAACGTAGGGGTCGCGCTTTTACATTTTTCTATATAACTTCTGCATTTATAAACGGATTTTAAAGTGTGATACATCGATGTTTTTGTCCGATTTTTTTGTCTTTGAAGTCATTGAGCTCAAACATGATTCATGATTTTATGCGAGCTTTAATTTTCGATTATTAGAGTGGTACATTAGGGTAGTAGCAACTGAGAAATGATGGGTAAGTACCAGAAGGGGGTGCTTGAGCTCAATGACTTCAAAGACAAAAAAATCGGCCTCGTCGAGACAAAAACATCGATGTATCACACTTTAAAATCCGTTTATAAATACAAGTTATATAGAAAAATGTAAAAGCGCGACCCCTACGTTCGGCATAAAAAAATAAAATTTTTTTTTTGAAACTACCTTTCAATAATACTTCATATTCGAAGGTGTACGGCGAACTTTTTTTTTGAGGTACGCCCTAGTGCGCATTCCTACTACTATTCGTAGGGGGTGAAATGGGACAAAAAGGGATAAATATGGTACCTATCAAACGACAGCAGCTAAAAACACGAAGTTCGGTGTGTCTAATTGAGTTGATACATAATATAAACGTATTTTTCCAAATTAGTACTTTTAAGGGGTAAAATGGGATAGAGGGATTAAAATGGTACCAACCAAATGGCTACACATAAAATAATGAAATTCGGTGTATACATTCCTCTGATTGCCTAGACACGTAAAATAAAAGGATTTTTCGAAATTCGTACTTTTTTGGGTTAAAATTGAAAAAGGGGATACAAATTGTACAAACCAAATAACCGCAGCTAGAGTCATGAAATTTATGTACATTTATGTAAATTTATAATACATTTTTTTGGAAAAATAATTTAATTATTTTTTTTTTAAATTTTTTGTAGTGTGAGAAAATTGAAAAAAATCTATTTTTCCATAACCTATTTTTTTTGGATTTTTTATTGTTTTTATAAACAATAATGAAATAATTATAATTTTGACGATTTTTTGATAATTCTGGTTGATTTTGTAACAACAATAAAAAAGACAAGTAAGAAGGCGTTAAGTTCGGCCGGGCCGAATCTTATATACCCCCCACCACGGAGTGCATTCCACAGTATTACCAGCGATTAAAGGATGTCGACATAGAAGTACAGAACCATATTACGAAAATTGTGATATTTTTATGCACATTACTATATTTGTTTTCTATTTCAAACTATAATGTATACTTATGCGCACTGTTTAAAATCTACTACTATAAATAAATACAATGCTGTAATTGTGAAAGTGAACATGCCGAAAATATTAGGCGATTGTCAGTCGCCATTAGGGAGAAGCATTTTCAGATACAGACAAAGTGACTGCATTATTTTGATAACAAATTTTAAAGATTCGCCCCATTCTCCGCCCAAATGTACAAATTTGAAAAAAAACCTTTTTGTTTCGAGTCTTCATAGTCAGACCACCGAATATACACACCGAATTTCATGATATCAACTTCAGCGGTTTGGAAGGTCCCATTTTTATCCCTCTTTTGCAATTATATCCCTTAAAAGTACGAATTTCGAAAAATCCCTCTGTTTTACGTGTTTATGCAATTTGAAGGATGTACACACCGAATTTCATGATTCTAGCTGTTGTCGTATCATTGGTATCATATTTTATCCATTTTTGTCCCATTTCGCCCGCTAAAACATTTATTTTCTTTGTGGTGCTTCCAAGCTACAAGAGAAATGTTAATTAATAAGCCAAGGCTACCAATTTTTTTATACTATGTATATATAATGGAAATAATACTTCAATTCATAAAGTAAATATAAGGCAACAATCATAAATACCCTAAATATTGGGGGATAGAGAGTGCATTTTCATAAAGTCCTTTGGCTGGTTGTATTTCCATCTATTTTAAATTCAAAAGTATACATTTTGAAAATACCTTATCTCTCACGTACGCAGTATAAGACAACTTCAAGATTCTACCATTTTTTGTCGTAAAAGCAACAAAATAAAGTACGAATTTGGAAAAAAAATTATTTTACGTGGCTATGCACTCAAAGGAATGTATATACCCAATTCCATGATACTATCTGCGGACATTTTGTTGGTACCATTTTTATCCCCTTTTTCCATTTTACACCCTAAAAGTAGGAATTTCGAAAATTTCCTTTATTTTATGTGTGTAGGCAATCAGAGGAATATATACACCGAATTTCATTATTCTAGGTGCAGCCGTTTGGTTGGTACTGTTTTTAACCCTCTATCCCCATTTAACCCCTTTAAGTACAAATTTAGAAAAAATACTTGTATATTATGTATCTACTATATTAGAGGTATGTACACGCCAAATTTCGTGTTTCTATCTGTTGTCGTTAGATAGGTACCATTTTTATCCCTTTTCGTCCCATTACGCCCCCTACAAATAAAAATCACTCTATGGTGCCCTTTTATGCTATAAAGGGAATGCGAATTGCAAATATCAAGTAAATACAAGCTATTATGTTCAAAAAACATGCTGAAACACTCTAAATATTAGGGGTATTTTCAGTCCTTGTGAGGGATCTGCAACCATAAGACACATTTAGAAAAAATTTGATCCTCCTAGCTCATTTCGTTCGGCCGCTATCGTGCTTTCAACAGACAGACAGACAGACGGAAATGGCTATATCGCCTTAGAATTTTACCACGACCCAGAATATATATACTTTATGGGGTCTCCGATGAATATTTTAAGGTATTACAAACGGAATGACAAAGTGAATATATTCCCATTCTGGAGGTGGAGGGTATAAAAATCGTAAAAAAATAGAAGCCATCATTTCACCACTTGCAAACTCACACAGTCGCTTAAAAAGAGACCTAAGAACACTACTATATAATTTCAACAAAATGGATTTGTGCAATCATTTCGAAAATTTATTATTACAATTTTAAAAGTAATTGAAATTAGCTTCAAAACATGGTATAACACATTAAAGTCGCTATAGTATTTCAGGAGTTACAGGCGATTGAATAAACACACCTTCATAACTCGTGAAAAAATTTTCATTTTTTTTTTTCCAATAATACGTATACAATATTTATATGAGAAGAATACATACACAAACTTTCAAAACAATCACAGCTATCGAGGTCAAAAACCGTAACGCTTGACATGGAATGATTCATAAGAGTTCTTAAAAATTCCAACAAACAAATGCTTGGAATTTTGATTCTGAGAATCGGTTAATTGTACAGGGTTTTCCACCAAGAGGTGTTATTTTGAATCACCCGGTATTTCGGTAGCTGTCATTTTGAAGCTTTTATTCTTCGACATTTGACAAGTAGAAACTACGCCATTACTAAAAATGGAACGATACTCGCTTCAACAGCGCGTTGAAATTATTAAAATTCACGAATGAAAATGATCCGGAATTCCATCGAAAAATCACTTTGACTGATGAGGCCCATTTCCATCTCGGTGGCTACGGCAACAAGCAAAATTGTCGCATCTGGGGCTCGGAAAATCCAAGAGTTATTGTTGAGAAGCCTCTCCATCCTCGTCGTGTGACTGTTTGGTGCGGTTTGGATGGCATTGATCTGGACAACGTTTACTTTCAACAAGACGGCGCTACGTGCCACACAAGCAACGAAACCATTGCTCTTTTACGGGAAAAGTTTCCGGACCGTGTTATCTCTCGAAGAGGTGATCACAATTGGTCATCGAGATCTTGTGATTTAACACCTTGCGACTTCCTCCTTTGGGCCACGTGAAAGATAAGGTCTACGCCAACAGCCCAGCGTCGATTCAAGACCTCAAAGATAGAATTCGTGAGGCTATCGAGGACATAGGGCAGCCACTTTGCGATTTGGTTATGGAAAATTTCATGAAAAGGATATGGTCCTGTAAGCGTGGTCGTGGCTGATGTTGTTTTCAATTATTAACGGCATAACTTTCTCTTTATTACGAAATGAACATCCGATCATTTATCTCAAATGTAATTTTTCTTTGAATACCAAAATAACACCTCTTGTTGGAAAACCCTGTATAAGTCGGTTTAACCTACTGAAACTTACTTGGAATTTGTATTTGTCTAGTTAACTTATTTAATCAATATCAAAAGTCTCAGTTGCCATTTACAAAATAGTTGATTTAAAACAATCATTCATCTGAGATGGCACGAGCTACACCCTTCTATGACAAGGCCTTGTGTGAAAACAAGTTAGTATGGAGGGACCAGTTCTTCATATGGAACTGAAGTCCTCAATGGTATTAGCATGATTTTTAAGGCCATCTTGCCACTGTTCTCCATCTTGCATTTCAAATATACGCAACACAGTGGGATGTAATCGTATGTTAGCGGTTGCTGTCCTTATCGCTTCAAGGAATTCACTTTATGTCCCGTGTGCTCTCGACTTTATGTTATTTTAATCTTTTGTTAACTTGAAATCCTTTAGGATATAAACACACCATACACGAAGGCACACGAGCTATAGGGTGTTTTTTATTGGGGTATAGAACTTTAAGTTGGCATCACTTTTTTAACTGGCGGCCATTTTGTCAGCTGTTAAGTGATTAATATTTAGTTTGGTTTGCCATTTCATCATGAACAGGTTGACAAAAGAACAACGCTTGCAAATCGTGCAAATTTATTTCGGAAGTAATGGTTCAGTTCGCGAAGTTCACCGCAAGCTCCCTCCATTTTATGGTCGACATAATCGTCCATCAGAGCAATTAATTCGGTTAACCGCATAATTTCGCGGAATGGACCTGTCAATTGGCCACCAAGATCGTGTGATTTGACACCATTGGATTATTTTCTTTGGGGATATGTGAAGTCGCTCGTCTACGCCAACAAACCAGAAACGTTAGGGGACTTGGAAGCCAACATTCGTGGCGTTATTGCCAACATACGGCCCCATATGCTGGCTATATTCGAGCCAGCCGCGGCGGCCACATGCCCGAAATCATATTTAAACATTAATGGCATAAAATTATCCTTCCAATAAAGCCAAGTTGATGGACATTAAAACGATTTTCTTGTGTTTTATTTCAATTCGAAGTTCTATACCTCAATAAAAAACACCCTTTATGTGAATAGTGAATCTTTTGTGTTGCCACGAACAGCTAAATGTAAGGCCAATGTATGGATGGCTGTGGCATTGGGCGTTGTGATGAAGTTCACATGTGAATCGTGGTGG